>JAWLRI010000481.1:6239-86418 GCA_034781795.1 Crypturellus tataupa | reverse complement strand
AAGAAATCTAATACTGTGGGGCTTTTTGCAGCGAAACAGATGGGTGGAAGGAAAAAGATTTTTCCAGGAAAATACTAAGTTTTCCCTAATATATGCAATCTAATATGATTGAAAATGTATTTCACAACAGGGAAAATTTTCATGGAAATATTTCAGCCAACCCTAGCCAAAATATCTCAAATCAACTGTAGTCAAGTTTGAAGATTTCTTTAGGACAACTAGTCACCAATGTGATGGTCTTCAGTCAAACCCTAATAAAGTTAGCCTCCTGCTTCCCTCATGCCATCCCAGCCTCTATGTTGCTTCCTAGCATCTATTTTGCTTCATTCATGTACTACTGCTAATCTCCATATATACATCCTGATAATTTGATATTTTAAAATAAAACAATATTCTTCAGAGCTCTGGAGAATTACCCACAGTATTGAAATACCTGCTCAAATCCATCTGCAAATAAAGTTACTCCATTGGAGCACTGAATCTTAACAGTTACAATACATTCCTTCTGACTTTATTCTTTTAATTAAAATTTGACATTATAACTGCTGAGAACTGTCACAAACTACAAGGCACAAGAGATGAAAGTTAAACAAGATACCTTATATTACAATATTCCAAGTAGCTAATGCAGTTTTACTAGCACAGGAAACAATACTCTTGTATTATTAATGTACTATAGGCAACACATGATGGCCTATGATGCAGAAAAATAAATACTCTTTGCACACAAAGTGCTCTACTACAATTTGACAGGTAAATTCTAAGGATTTGACAGGTAAATTCTAAGGTAAATTCTAAGTATAAAAAAATATTTTCCTTGAGTATTTTCCAATAATTACCCAGCTGCATCTACTTACATGGGAGTTTGAGCAACGCCAAAGCTAGGCCCTCTTTGTTGAGGTATCTCTGTATTGTATCTTGCAATTCAGGAGACTAAGTGCTTTCCATAATGAATGGCAAGAAGTCAATGGAACAGTTGAGAGCATCTGTTTTAGATGCTTGAATAGGATAATGGGAAGATCGCCCCTAGCTGCTGTATTTTGAATGATTATTTGAATAGCAAATATGTTAACCACATTATTTCTGTTCAGAACATTAAATCCAAAAGAAACAAGAAGCTGTTTGCATCGCACGTTTCAAAAGGCTCCAACATACCACTACAAAATGGTGCTGCATTCTGCTTCAGGGAAGTTTACTAGCTCTCAGTAACAGCAGGCAGGTCCTGCTATTCCTGTATTACATCCTTTGAGATGAAAACCACTAATAATAAATAATTGGGTCATGAGGTTAAAGGCAGAGAACTGCAGACATCTCTTGGATGGAGTACATGGTTCCATAGTAAACATTGTTAATTTGTTTTTTAAAAAGAGCACCAAAAAAGGAGGACCAAAAAAAAGGGGGGGCACTAAAAAAAAAACAGGACTTCATGGAGATGTTTCCTTTACAAACAATTCCTTATATCTTTGATTGGAGATGCTCTTCCCAGTATCCTGATAAATAATTGGCTTTCTTATGTGAAGACAGTACTCAAAAGTGAATACAGACACTTGCCACAGCCCATAGCATTGCAGCCTACATAGGCAGTGAAGCCTCAGTGCAAAGAATCTTGCATACCCTAGGGAAATAATCCCAGTGGCAAAGAATACTTTAAACTCATCATCCATATAACCAGAAGGATGATACATTGGCAAAGAATTCAGGAAGACAGACATGGGTTAAGGCCTGCCCAAGGGGATGCATCTAAAGGCAGTGTCCTCAGTACTGATTTGCACAAGTGATCACTCCACAGCACTTAAGTCTAAGCACCAACACATTTCCCTTTTTTCACCAAATCCTTCTAGCTGTGAATGTATTACTTGTTGTTTAACTTCATTGAGAAATGCCCTATGTATAAAGGGGTTCCTTGACTATGTTGCTTATCACAATCCATAGCGGTTATTATATCACACTTAAATTACAAGTATGTCTTATGAAATATCCTGTACAATTAAACTTTCAAAATCAGTATCTATAACTTGTGACAATGACACAGGCAGCTTTACTTGCAGCAAAACTGTCAATGCTCATGCAAACTTGATTAAAAATCCTCACTTACCAAGGTGAAAATATTAAACAGGGAAAGCAAATTTAATAAAAACATAAAAGAAAAAAAAATAAAACCCTACATACACACACACACACTCAGAAGATGCATTTTTCTTCATCCAATTGCAATAGCAGGGCTTGCTTTTCATATTGCAAAACCAAAGAGCTCCAACACTGGACCTTGTGACTTGGTGGGAAGCGGGTCTCCTTGATTCTTTCATCTGACACTGCACATCCACACAGTGAATACCCGAGCAGACCTGGCTATCAACCCTTATTAGATCATAGTCTTATTTACAAATGAATTCCATTAAATCCCTCTCTTACCTCAATAAAACATTGCTACTTCTCTCTTACAGTGAAGCGCATCACTCTCCATGCATCTGCAACAACTACTTGGGCTCTGGCCATCATCTGTTTCCTTTCAGAGGATTAAAGGGGTTTATTGTTACATTCTTTAACTGTGAAAGTCTTAACTATCACATCATAAATTCAAATTTGCCACCTGGCCGATCTGGTAGATTGGTCCTGGTACTCCTAAAGGAGCATCTCAACACCACAGACAAGAGCATGGCCAAATCCAGGGGAGCTTCCCATTCTATCTCCATAGTCCATCTCTCCAGTGAGAACATAGCAGTGAGGAGCCAACAAGTCCACAGCTTCCTTGGTGAAGAAATGACTGGCAAGGGAGAAGAATTTCATAAACCCCTTTATTCCCTTCATCAACCTACTAGTCATTAATTGCCCAGTATTTTCTCCAAGGAGAGCAGAAACACTCCTGTGAAGAAAAGCCTTTCTTGCTTACCAGAATGCAACACAATCAGTGCTAGCTGGCACTGCTCCATATTCCCAATCTATATTTATTAAAATCAAATCCTATTTGTGGATTCAAAAATGTATACGCACTGAACACACTAAAGAACCGGTTACATCCACAATGTCATTATCACAGTGACAGGATAATCCTAAGTGCAGTAACAGCCTCTCAGTGATCAATTAATGAGATTCATTTCAAGCTGTTTAGTTATCCTAAACAAAAAAGACAACACACCCAAACTCTTAAATCTTTTCTTTGTTAATAATTCTTTATTACTATGTTTGCAGTTTTACAGTTTCAGCTAATACTTAAGCCTTCTTTTGAAGAACCTGATGATATTGCTTATAGCTGCTAACTCATGAAACCATGAGCATTAATCATGCACTAGGCTGTCAGGTGGACACTGACATTTCCATCTCCAACCATAGCACTGTATTTAGAGACTAAGTTTATATCAGGAGATGCTGCTGTTATTGGGTACAGGAAAAATTTAACTGCCTTCTTCCCCCCAACCCTGCTTTTTTTTTTTCCCCCTCACCCTCAGAACACAAGAAAACAGCACAAAAAAGTCACAGCACTCAATCATCCTTTAATGCTGGTTAGAATCAATAAGCAGCTACAAATGACGGCTCCTGTAACAGTGCAGCCTTTAAACTAACCAAAAAAAAAAAAAAAAGAAAAAAGGAAAAAGCAGAAACAAAAAGCTAAACAGATTGAAAACACTAATCATTGTAAATCAATAGTAATGAATTTTCTCTCCATTAGAAATAACCAGAAGAGCACTTTATTTAACCATAATTTGCCACAGTCTAGACTCTTTCCACCCCAATTCACATATACAGATACAGAGAAAAAGCAGCAATCCCCACCAGTGCCACATCCATGTTAAGCATGAGGGGTAGTGGGGATCTTCTCTCAAGAAGAATTCTGAAGACAGATCTAAGGCACCACAGGAGATATCTAGCTCTCACAGGTAAGTTACTTGTTTTACTCATCCTATCAAGAGTTGCAATTTAGGCTTTAGTCCTAATAAACCCGGATTGTAACAGCAATCAGTTCTGCATAAAGGATACGATGCTTTTAGAAAACTAGTTTTAGCACTGCCACTCTATTCCTTCTCCTCTTCCCCTCAAAAAGTCTACAAAAAAACAAAGCAATAAAACAAGAACAACAAAAATAGAAAGAATCAAAGCAAAAACTAAAGCTATGCTATGTTTCTCTGGTACCCTTACAGTCAGCACTAGTAGTATTGACCCAAGAAAAGATCACATAGACCTATTTCACATAGGCAGCAAATAAGTGAGTTTTTTGAAGAACTGAGAAAGCAGAAAGACTAATGTGAAATTTGCAGGTGCTTTTGAAGGCCTTTAAGATGCACAGATGCCAGCATCGATGTTTAGGAGCTGAAGGCTTGGAGAGCACCATTATGTGTCACATGCGCCAACAGAAAGACACTCCTTTTAGCCCCTTGAAACATAACTTCTGCTGAAGTGTCTTAGCTGCACGGTGTACCTGGGACATGGAAGTTTGCTATGACTGGTTCAGACAACTAGTTGAACTGCAAATCTCCTATTGCTTGACACAATCCACCGCTTCAGGAAGCCACAAACTCTTTACAGCTGAACCTCTTCTGAAAACCGGAGTGAGCAGAGACCACATGATGGCCTACTGAAGCAGCACAACAAGAGAAATTCACACTTATTCGATTGCTTTGACAGGTCCAAAGATTGTTTTCACATTTTAGTATCTGTTTTTCAATGAAGCCAGGTAAACCAAGTTCCCAGGGGAACAGATGAAAAGGCCAAGGCCTGAAGTAAATCAAACTCTACCACCAGTACCATGACAACATTACGAGCACGAGAAGAACTTGCTCTGTGGGAATACGGGCTATAACAAGACCAGGCAGGCCAAGATCATCTGTTCCCATTATTGCAGTTTGTATTTGCTTACAGTAAATGCCTATTACATCAGAATAACCACTACAGTGTTTTTTTTCAAATACTCCACCAAATTCTTCCAAGCATAATGAGCTGCCCAAACACATGTCCTATGAAGTCTAACTCCTAAACCATGCAAGTAATTTTTATAATTTAACCACTACTGTTCAACTTGGTAAATAACACAACCACAAATTAAAAGTGTTCAGTGGCCAGCAACACATTCAGTAAGGCTTCCACATGCTTAAAAGCAAGAGAGAGTACTTCACTTGCTGGAGTATCACATCAGTTATGGGGGCAAAGGAGAGGAACAGCAGCCACAAGCAGGACTGCAGGAGAAGCCAATGCTGCCAAGAAACTAATCTAAACAGGAGGAACCAAATATATATATATATTTTTTTTTCCTTACCCTTCCTATTTTTAAAAAAGTCATTTAAACTACCAAGCTAGGGTCACCACCGCCCCTTATTTGACATATATGCTTGACTGAATTGCTATTTATCTAGCAATCTTCCATATGGAATCCTAACAAGACCACTTGGGAACAAGCTGAACTTCTTCCCTACTACCAGGTTGTTTCTGCAACCAAAGAAATTGAGATTAGCCTCCTACCAAAACAAGACACTACACTGCTGTTGATCACTTCTCAGCTGCAAAAAGAAAATCCCACCTGCTCTTATTCCAACTGGTTATCTCATTTACAGCTCAGTTCCTCTTAGATCAAGTCAGGATGTAGTATCAGGAGCCAAACAAATTGAGAAATGTTACGTTAGAACTCCATGTCTATCTTATATTTCATTTAGTGAACGTTGCTTTATGAAGACTCTAAGATCTGTCATTTAGATTATTTCTGTCTTCTCAGAGCTTTCTTCAGTAAATGCATTTCTGTGATTCTTTCAAAAAAATACCATTACTCATTTAGAAATGGCATCATGCATAAGTCAGAGCTCCAAGGTTATACCAAGCTATAACACTCACACTGGACTGACATGCAGTTCCAACTCAGTAGATCACACAACATTTTAGAAAAGGTTGCCTTGTACTGTTTGAAGTCAATGACTCAACATTTCAACATTACCATGTTATTATGGAAGTGTTGTAACCCCCATTTCTTCCCAAAAAAGCAAAAGTCAACCATAGACTTATCTTCACTTACTCAGAACTGAATGACTTGAAAACATATCTTTAGAGGAAGTCAGTATTGGAAAAAGACACTGGAATTAAAACTCTGAACCCATTTTTCTGAGCGTGCGCTCTGAGGTGAGAAACACATCTGTTAATATGATCAAACACAGAAAGGGGTGTAGTCCACATTCAGGCTACTTATATAGCAAATTCCTTGTATATGTTTATGTAATAGCAGTAAAAAATAACTAGCTCTCTTGATGGTATTTACCAGTAAGGATTGCTTTTCAATTACATGCTTGGAGTTTTCTTTACCACATATCCCCAAGTCGTGCTGAATAGACTATGCCACTCCAGAATCAATTAATTGCATTAGGAACTTAGGTAGACCTTGAGCAACATCATCATTGCCCTGACAAATCATTTTTAGTGCACATTCAGAAACAATGAGCTGCAGACCAGAGATCAGAGCTGCAAAAGTGAGCTTTGTCACAAGTTTTTTCTGTCATGAGACACAACTTGTCCTGGACCTCATTATTCATATGCAATGGCCCAAATGACCAGGAATTGCTGTGTTGCACTGCTAACTGATTGCTTGCACAATTCTGTGCTGTTCATTATGTGTGAGTTCCTGAGATCACACAGCTTCATAGCAGGTTTTAGCTTTCGTAGTAGAAATATCTACTCCTGAGACCTTCACAGAAATGCTTGAGAAAATAAATTCTCTCTACTCATACAATAGAAGAAGAAAAAAAAATGTAATTTAAAGCTTGTTACTCTTTGGCTACCAACATAACATAGCACTTTTCCCACTTATCTAGACAAAATACTTTTGGCACTTAGACTGGAGAGGTGACCAGAGGTATTGCACCAAATGCATCTAGGTGGGAGGGCACCAAGCAGGAGGGCAGTCAATGACTTGATTGCTGGCACTGAGCACAGCAGGTTGAAGTGGCAGTTCTGTACGGGTACCACTGCAGTGGTCCTGCACCCCTGCAGAAAAAAACTGCTGCTTCTGCACAGGCATCAGAGCAGCCTCAAGGCTTTCAGGACAAGAGCCGGCTGGCCCACAGCTGCTGTGTGTGGGTGAAGCAAGCCCAGCAGCTGTACACATAGCACTGAGCGCTGTACCCACACGGGCAGTGTGGGCACGCACTACCTTGCCCACTGCAGTCAAATCTTCTGGGTCTTATATATTACACTAAAAAATATTATTGCTGCAGTTGTATTGGAAATTTTATGCCAAAACCTATATTTGCAAGTTCGGTGTGAGCTTCAAGTAATACTGAATAAAAAATCTACAGCAGTTTGTCCAGCCAAAGACCAAATAAAGTTAAAATCAGTATGCTTACTTTTTTTAAAAAAAAAACAGAAACTATTTTATTATTTAGTGCTGAAGTATATTCCAGGAGATTTCTGAGCTAAAACAAGCTATTCCTGTGTTCTGCTACAACACTGCCCGGGAAAGGAATCCCACAGCTATGACTTGAGCTTCATTTCTGTGTCAATACTTTCTCTTTCCAATTGCTAATACCAGGAAGTGCCTAAGTGCTAGACAAAGCCAAAGCCATACTGCCCAGTTGGGTGGGACAGAGACACAGACAGACTGGGGAGAAAAGATGGAAAAGATGTTATTGTGCTGGAAACCAGGCTACAGACCTGCCAGACATAATCTATCTATAGATCCACACACACACACATATATATATATATATCAAGGAAATGAGTCAGGTTATGAAGGCAGACTGAAGTACATTTCTTCATAAAGAAAATATTCTCAGAGATTGAAATCATCAGCAGGGCTAAGTCAGTGTGTTTTTCCCTGTGGAACCAGACAAGCTACGCTGATATGTGCAAGCCAAAGGTCTCACCCCTGGCTCTCATCCCACTCCAAGGAGGAGGAGGTTTACGTGTAGCGGTTTCAAAAAGGTAGCAAAGATAAAAGGAAACAGCAAAAATGAAGCAATCTATCCAGTGGAATGACTTACAGCATTTAAAAAACAATGCATGTAGAATGTACTTTCAAAATACATGATTTGTACTTATGCATGACATTCACGTACATCATATAGTGAAAAAAGCACAGAGCTGATTCCTCCTGGAAATAAGAGATAGGACAAATATTTCTAGCTAGCTAAAAAAGTATCAACTCACAAGGACATAGTATACATAAGGCATTCAGCTAGAAAACATAAACTATCATCTTCAGCACAGAAGACTCACATAAGCTGCTTTTTCCTCAACTAACTCACCAGAAGCTGTGAAGTTAATGTATCTTGTACCTTTGGGCCTCTGAAGATAATTAATTTGCTACTACATTTTCAAAACACCTGTCTCTAAGTTCCTATATATATAAATTTATCTTTTTTATCTTGCTCAGCTATAAAAAAAAAAAAAATCAAACCAAACCTGAAATGGTGTTTGGGAGGGGAAGCAGCATGCGATTTCCTATCAGAACCATCTAACCATCAGCATCATGTTAGAAGGATTCAAGTGCAGCACAGAGAGTGACTTTTTAATATTCAAAAACAGAAGGATACCCCATCACCACACATGCACCTGCGCACCTACGTGATTTTCTTATTGTGGTTTTTTTTTGGAAGGAGAGAGGGGGTGTCAGCAGAGAAGATGACCACCTGACAGCAGTCCTCACAGCTGGGATCAAAAAGACCTTTACAACTTGGAAATCAGTCACTTTCATTTTTCTAAATCCCAGACAAGTTCTGTAGGCACCTGAGGTCTGCTACTAGATCAAAGAACCATGTTGACCGGGGGGATTTATGCCTTTTCCTTAATCATTTGCTCATCCACCAGAGTTGCTTCTCCCTTTTAAATGCACACCATCAAGGTAAATGCAGAACACTGGTGGAGGGAACAATATATGTGGAAGGACTCATAGAAAACTCCATTCTTTTAAGAGATTCCCAAATAGTAGCCTACACAAACTCAGACCACACTCAGACTCCCCATTTTGCAGGAAATTCGAGCTACTTGCAGCTTTTGTTATCAAGTTTGATGCACCTACTGCAGGAATTTTAAAAAGTGAAAAAATTGAGAGCATTCAGCTTAGCTTGAGCTGATACCTAATATTCTGAATTCAAGGGGAAACTAATTCTGAAGACTATTTAATTCCATATTTAGAGAAAATGCTGAAAGCCAATGAGATTGTGTGGAGCGAGTTTAAGGACTGTAATATAAAGCAATACAACAGCAGATAGTTCATGAGGTAAAAGAGATTTTTACTTGTTTAGTTCTGTTCTGTCAACAAAAGCTGAAATTACCAAAAAAAACCCACAGGGGTTCAGATTTCATTTTAATTTGACATCAATTTCAAATTTGTTCTTGAGGTATATGAAACTTCAAAGCAATCCTAGCCTTATTCTTTATAAGAACATCCAAAAACAGTTTATAGGTTTGCATAAAAATAATTATGACAAACTAATGGCTCCTACTACTTTCGGCTGTTTTGACCAACGTGTACTTTGTTAGGAGAGATCAAAGAAAAAATAAGGATAAGAATTGCTATAATCATTCTAGAGGCATCCCGAGGTGCTTCAGAGAAGAGTGAACAAAGTGGGGTGTTCAGTGACTGTTCAGAGCCAGACTTAGAGATTCTGCTTCACTTCATGACCAAGCGGTAATTACCTGGTGGAGTGAAACATGGCATAAACCATCCATCTGGTCTAACAGGACTTCCCTTCAGAAACCTTGCGGTTCCCAAACAGGAATAGTTCTAAACGCCACCTCAAACATGAAGACCTGTACTCCTAAAGCCTCCCCTTCACTGTATGGCGTAATTGGAGCATGTCTATGAGGGTGACCCAGCTCTTAACTGCAGAAAGAGCATTCCTTGATGTTTGCTGCTTAGTTGTTCCAGGTTGCTACCCAGGGCAGAGAGAGGGACCATCTGCACTACAAGATTTTAACATCTTTAAAAACACTTTGAATTGAGAATATCTAGTCTAGCTTCTGTAAAAACCTTTTTATGTCTGTCATCTTTTCACAGCTGTTCTTTAGCCTTCCTGTCCTTTCAGGAGCATTCATCTCTCATTACGCACTTTGAGACCACAGAATAGTTTATTCCTTACTATATTAACAGATGCAATAAAACATTATTGGTAATTTTTTTATTCACTATTCCTTATGCATCATCACTACTCACCTGCCTGTCTCCAAATCAGATGCACACAGAAAGAGGGTCCCCCAAAGAAGAAAAAAATGGATTTTTTAAAAAAGTTAATTCAGAGAAACAACAAAACAACCATTTATCTTTCCCTTCACCTTCTTTCTATTTTTTAATTTCACTTAGTATCAGGTTGCCTCTTCACCTAGTTTGATTCACGGTGAAATTGCTCAGTGTCTTCTTGATTTTGATTAACCAATTACCACGTGTTGTGGTCAGATTTTCCAATATTATTTATATCTTAGAAAAAAAAAGTAAAGAGGAAAAAAGCCACTATACACCACTTAGTCAATAGAGGATATTGACCTTCAATGAAGTATTTTCCTCCCTCTCTTCTGAGTTTCTGTCTAAGCAACGTCTCAACCATAACAGCACTTTGTCCCTCATTAGGGCAATTGGTGTCGGCAATACTTTTCTGTGAAGGACCACGCATGGAGGCGCATAAATCTCTGCATAGTTGACACAACTCCACAGCTGCAGCAGGGTTAAGTGCACCGTGATCATGGCCTTCTTCTGTGCTTGTAGGAGGAAATACAAATTTGAAGCCTTCCACTTTGAACTCAGGTGCCGGACCTCCAAACCCTGCAGTGATCTGCTGCATTCAAGGCAGTACATTTATTTTCAGGAACCAGCACTGAGAGCGCCACAGATATCCACAGTGAAGCCAGTAAGCCGGCAGCTGCGGGCTCCTAACACACTATATACTACTCCTGCCTCCAGAGCCAAGCACTCCCCGAGCTCAGGGGCATTTGTGGCATATTGTGCCCCATGCAACCTGCCCTCAGAATGTGAAAGCTGCAATACATGACTTGCTTCAGTAAGGAATGGTGCCGCTTTTTCCCTCATTATTCTTCCACCCATTAGCTTTCCCCAAAAGCATTCAAAACTCTCACCTCCTTTCCATTAACAAAACTTCTTTAGGGTACCAGACTCATGAGCTATTCAAAGCAATCTTGTTTTCCTGACATAAAAACAGCATTTTTTTTTCCTCCAAGAAGCTTTGCTTATGAAGAAAGAGTCACTCCTTTAAAAACAGTATAAAAACAGTCAGTAATCTAGCACCAGATGTTCAGAGTTCAGTATAAGTGTGCAGGCAATGGGCTCACATGCCTGCTGGAGAACATCCTCCATTGATTTTTGCCCATTTCGTAACTGATAAGACCTTGTCACATAACCGTATTACCCAGTTATATATTGCAAATATATTGCCCCATTATCTGGACCTCCTCCTCACGGAAAGGGATTCACAAACAGTATTTACTCAGTGTCAAGCACATTGCACTCAAGGCTTGGAGCAGAACCTCTAACCTGACTGACCAGTTTAGCAGCATAAGCACTTACTACTGTACCTGAAATGAAAGACTATTCTATTCACTATTCTATTATTGGAAGACTAAAATATCAGTCTCACTTCTCAACTTAAACACTTTCTGGAATATCAGCTCCTCTATTTTAGCTTTTTAACTGCATTAACAGCTGCTATGCTGCTTCAACTTTCATTAATTTGACAAAAAATACAATAATTGAAACTGGCCAAGACTAATGATTTTTTGTCATGCAGCAGCACAGCAAAGCAAAACATATTCCTAGTTCTCAGGAGTTTCTAGTACGCATGAACTGCAGTGACTGATCAACTCTGAAAAGATAATTGGAATATGGAACAAAGGCTATTTTTACTTCAGATATATGATAGCATAAAAGAGTTAATGCTGAAACTTCTGAGAAGCTATTACAAATCCGAGAAATGTCACAACTTCTGAGGCAACGTTCTGCTTCAACTGGCATCAAAAACTTGAAAGTAACGAAATTGGATCATCACAGTTCTTTCAGGAAGCTTTGCTTTATGCCTCCAAGAAATTAATCTTTTTATATTAAACACTACTTTAAATAAAGCATCCCTCTCAATAAAACTCAGCATTTCATGTTTAGTGTATTCTCATATTTACATACATGAAACACATCTACTCTAGTCAAAATAACCTATTTGTAGAACGGAAAGAAAGGGAAAAGTTTGCATCTTACCCATAGTTTAATCTTCCCAATTTTAGATGAATTGACATCTGCATAGCCTTATTAACCAAGGAGTTATTTACCTAACACAAGCTATCAGATTGCACTGAGTTTAAGTACGATACTTACTTTGCTTTGAGGACCATATCAGACAGACATAGCTCCAGGCACATCCAGGACTTAACAGAGCACTCATTATAGACATTGTCAGTAGACCTGTAACCCCTAAACAGATCTGAAATAAGAGACATCCTTCAGCAGGCTCCAGAACATCCAGAAGCAAGGCTCCAGCAAGTTAGGGAAAACTGGCAAAGGGGTGTGAAAAACCAGCATGCAAGACACCAAAGCAGTAAATACTAGAAGTCCATACCACGAATTCGGCCTTGCAGTGACTCCACAAAGTACTCATGCTACAATATTTACCACGTATGATACTGGAGACTTTTTTAATTGTTAATTCCCAGGTTAGAAATACCTTGAACATTCAGTAAATACTGTTTGCAACTATTTGGCTTCGCTACAAGTGGCAAGGAAACAACAAAAAGGATGATCATAAATTCTTAAACATTGCTAATGAACACTTTCTTTAAAAAGTGCAACTCCAGACACTATGAAACACACTCTTCTAAAGTTCTCCTACACTGTGGATTAGGAGAAATACAAAGCAAAATTATCTACCACCTCTGGAGCGGCATTTAAACAACATTCTGAAACAGTGAACATGACTGGAGAGGATCCCACATAAATCTGCAGGAAGGGAATTTACACAGGTCAGACTCAGAAATTCACATCTTAATAAGGCCCTCATCCACTTGCTTGCTGCTAATAACTTGTGAGCCTTGGGTCAAATTTGTATATTTATTTTCTTTTCACTGTTTAACAAAAATAGAGTCCAAAAGTCAGTTCTGCCTTGAGTACTTGCAAACATCTACTCTACTCATTACTGTTCCAGCCTTACAGGAATAACAGGGTTTACTCAAAGATCTCTCCTGAGACTCTGAGGTAAGTCTCCTTCTCAACTAGCCATGAGCTGATTATTTCTTTCCAAAAGCTTTGTCCACTAAGCAGCCCTTTTCATCAAAGCAGCAGGAGAATTTCTGAGGGGGAATTCTTGCCTGTGCAGAGGCTGCTTTGTGGCTGCTTTTCCGCTTTTTCATTCTGTCATCCTGTGAGCAGGAAGGATCCCAAAGAAGCACCACAGATTGTGCAAATGATCTCATGTATTAAAGATATGTTGATCTCTGAAATAATAAAGCAGTCTGGAAACAGAAGACTTTTATAACTTCAAGGGGATCCCATACTAGTTTATCCCATAGTTGGTACCAATTTCCAGGTGAATTAGTCCAAGGAGGGGGTTATCAGAAATTTGATGACACAAACAGAATGGTTCTATAATGCATAAAAACCTTCTTATGCTTAACAAGTTTGCAGTACATAACTTCAAAAACCTACCCAATACTATCATAATTTGTGCATTGGGAGGAAATCTACCAGATCATTGACACACTCAAAAATAGGAAGTTCATTTAAGCAATCCTAGGTTTTGTGGCCTAGAAATTTGTCACTGCTGCCAATGACTCTTCCCTGGGCTATTCCAGGAAGCACCAAGTCTGTTACCTCAGAGCTCAAGTCCTCCTTGAAACAAGCTGGATTCCCATCAGATATATTGGCATAAAGGGCATCCTGAAACTCAGACACATTTCATATTTGGAACATTTATTCTAGGTTCTGTATAATTCGTGCTTCATCTTAAAAAACAAAAGGAAGGCTATATTACACTTTTAATTAGAGAATAAAAGATGCATTTAAAAACTTCTTGCCATAAAATTCACTCTTTTTTTGAATGAAAAAATACACTGAAGAAAAGAGATAAATTTAAATTTGTAGTGTTACGTGCTAGTAGTTTTGAGGTCCTCAAACATTACGTCTGCCCACAAATTACTTTATGTAACCGAGCACATATACCCACATTTATGGTGAAAAGATCCATTAATTGATCATTCTTTTTTGCCATTTTAATTCACCTAACAGCTTTTACTCCATAATCAGAGTTCTTCTCAAGCATGTATTGTCACAGGGGCATAAGCTGTCAAATGGCTATATTCACTTAGCAGTCTCAATTATTTATATTAGAGTCAAATTAATTTTAATTATTTGATTAAAGCCAGCCAACGATTAGTAGCAGAATCATGCAGAGAACTCTTGAAATTCCAGGTCCCAGTACCTCAGCTTAACTGCTAGAGATTTAAGTCTCATCTGTTTTTCAGCATCTATGTTTACAAATGACTCTTTAAGGGAAAATAAAATAATCAATGACATACCTTTATTGGCCTACCTTGGCATTGCTTTCTACAAGCTTTCATTTATTATCTTATACATCTCCCCAAGATGTCTTGGTTTTAAATGCCAGACATAGATCCAGAACACATGGGGGAGATAGAAAAGATATCTGAAAGAGATAAATGAACCAGATTGTTCATTTATAAATTAAATTCTTACTGCTTTGATGGAAAAATGCATGGATAGACAAGACCAGATTTGTTAAAGATGACACCCTGGAAGTTTTTCACATTAACAAACCCCCTACAAGAGGGCAGAAATACCAACAAGAACATCAAAACTGAAAGATACATCGCCATAGGTGTTATGCACATGCTGTGCTGCACAGATGTGGCTGAAAAGACACAAGTAAGTGCTTGAACTCCCTCAGCTGTGATGTTAGCATTGTAGTAATTCCTTTCATTGTCATGATTTCCCTGTAGACTTCAATCAAATTGTTCCATCAATTAAGTACTGTATATGAAACACAGCTCTGTCACTTTGCGGTCAAGCCTGAAGAATTATTTATGCAGCACTTTATTCTGCATTTCCAGCTAGTAAATATAAACCACATAGCAAGATGCTCAGCATCTAATACTCACAAATTACACTTCATGTAAGAAATCTGACTACCACCAGCATAAGATTTATTTCTATTATGTAGAAAGTTTCTCTATAAAAAGAATACTGTAGATGCATAAGTTACCTATTATCACTCTAGTTCTATTTAAATGCAATGGCAAACCCAATTGTTTAAGGAGGTGATCTTAAAAGTATCAATATAGTGAAGAGGTTTATTGCAAAACTGCTTTTCTTCTTACTCATGTATCATCCGCTATGTCAGTACTAACTAGTGATTTAAAGGTTGTGAATATTTAAACGATGAGATCAAAGCATATTCTTTATCATTAGCACACAAGATCATTGATTCATATTCTGAATAAATGCTTTGATAAAAATGTCTTCATAAAAAAATAAATAAAGGAAGCACACATAAATATAGGGATTGAACCAGAAAGTCTGAAAGTAGTTTACAGGAGTAACAAGCAGAAAAATGGTAAGGACAGGGGTAAAGGGTGCCAAGCACTGTTGTCACCCACACAAACCACCCACACAAGCAGTAGCAATAGATACCACACAGCTGTTGATAGCACATGCAAGTGTTTCCCATCACTGGCACAGACCTTGGTGCTGCCTTCCCACACTAGGGCAAAGCCAGGTCCTCTAGTAGAGGCTGAACGAGATCTCTAACAGATCTGTTTTTCAGCCCTTCTGCATTATGTAGGTATTGGATATAACATAGTAATATAGGAAAAAATGGTTGCCAAGTTGAAAAGATTTGACACCTTTCTGTTTTGTCTCAAGAATGGCATAATGTTCTAAAATAACATTTTTAAATAGAGAATAACTTCAAGAATTTACAAACAAATAGACATATAGATTCATGAATTAGAATAGTTAGATGGGTCTTCAACTACAGGCACATATAATACAAGATGACATCTGTTAATCTTGCAACAATGTATATAAGAGGACAAACATTAACTAAATGTGTGTTTTCAATGGGGAGGGTTAATACAAGTTTAAGGATTGTTTTTTTCTTTATCCTCCATAAATAAAAGCTTAATATTCTACACCGAGACCAAAGAACAATCATGATGCTAAAAGAACAATCACATGGATCTTCACCTTTCAGAAGGGATGTCATCTCGTTATTTAAGGGATTTGAGGTCACAGGCTGCCTTAGCAAAAATGGCAAAGAAAAAAAAATCCCAGCCCAGCAAAAACGACCATTCACTTGATGCCATTGCCCAACAGGACCATAGCACAAGGGATACAACTCCCCGGAGGCAGAATCAGACAGGTGCTTGCCACGTAGCTGGGGCATTAGTATCTTGAATCCCTAAGCCATATTAGGCTAAAGACAAAACTATGGAGAAAGTTTTCCACATGTACACAGAATGCTTAAGGTTGGAAGGCATCTCTAGCATCATCTAGTCCAACCCCCTGCTCCAGCAGGGACACCCAGAGCACAGGGTGGCATCCAGGCGGATAGGAAGATCTCCAGAGAAGGAGACTCCACAACCTCGCTGGGCAGCCTGTGCCAGGGCTCTGGCACCCTCACAGCAAAGAAGTTCTTCCTCAGATGGAGGTGGAACTGCCTGAGTTCCAACTTACATCCATTACCCCTCATCCTGTCACTGGCCACCACAGATAATAGCCTGGCTCCATCCTCCCTGCAATCACCCCTCAGATACTTGAACATGTTGATCAAATCTCCTCTCAGCCTACTCTTCTCCAGACTAAACAGGCCCAGCTTGCTTAGTCTTTCCTCATATGATAAATTGTTCCAGTCCCTTAATCATCTTTGTGGCTCTCTGCTGGGCCCTCTCTAGCAGCTCAATGTCCCTCTTGCCCTGGGTAGCCCAGAACCACCCCCAATACTCCAGCTGCGGCCTCACCAGAGCTGCGCTGAGGGGCAGGATCCCCTCCCTCCACCTGCTGGCAACGCTGCTCCTGGTGCAGCCAGGATCCCACTGCCCCTCTTGGCCACGAGGGCACATTGCTGCCTCATGGCTAATCTGTTGTCAACCAGGACTCCCTCTGCACAGAGCTGCTTTCCAGCAGGTCAACCCCTAATCTGTCCTGGTGCCTGGGGTTATTCCTCTCCGGGTGCAGAACCCTGCACTTTTCCTTGTTGAACCTCATAAGGTTCCTCTCTGCCCAACTCTCCAGCCTGTCTAGGTCACCAGGGTACTCAAAGGTATCTACCTACAAAGGACTCTCCCCTCCCCACCTCCATTTTCCCTACAGCCTTAAACCAGACTTAGAGGAGAAATAGGTAGCCAGGCAAATAGATTGATGCAAAAGAGCGTATGTGTGCACAGTGGAGTAATTCTCTTTCTGTATTTTTCTACTCTAAAACCACCGGCAAGTTTATTCACGTTTTAAAAATGAAAAATAATTAAATAATGGGTCAAAAAGATAACCAGAAGAAAATGGAGCTGCTTAAGTGCTATTAACTACATCAGCTGCCATAGCTACCCAAATCTACCAAATCAATGTGTGTAATAGGAATCCTGGTTTGAAAGATCCAGAATTGAAATCTATTCAAGTTTTATCCTATTAACTGATACATTGCATATCCTATTAACTGATACATACAACTGATATTAACTGAAACAGAAAACCCAGTATAGCTGACTGCACATAAATCAACCATTCCTATGCTGTAAAATACTCAAAGAGTATCTGAATATGTAAAATAAATGTTAAATGAATTTCTAAATTTCATTTGACTGATGCAAATGCACAATTTAATACCATTTAAATTATACCTGCTGGAATTATGTAAAATTTGTCAGGCCAGTAAAATAGAATTCAGCATTCAGATATCCACTTTTAATCTAATACCTCAGATATTTGATTTCAAGCTTAAAACTACTTAAAAGTCTTTGGAGAGGTGCTTTCACTGCCCAACTAGAGCTTTAGGGACTTTAGACAAGACAGAGTGCTTTAATATATATTAAGGTATTAAAACTGGTGCTCGTTTTGGATGGTATTTTTGGGATTGTCTCCTGCAACTTGTAGCTTTTGGTACAGATGCAGAGTGATATAGAGTACTTCATGCCAGATGTTGCAGAAGCTGCTTTCAGAGCTATACCAGACTGCTCTGTTCCCTGCTTTTCCTCCCTTGCTCCCACAGGGAAAAGCTCTCCCTCGCACACAGTGCATCCAGGAGTTCAGTTTGACCCTCAGAAATGACGTAGTCCAGCTTCCCATCCCATCAGGAAAGATTACTGTAACCAGCAAAGAGCTCTCCTTGCTCTGGCTTCCAGGAAAGGAGACAGATTTGGAAAAGGCCGGACAGGATCGGTGTATTCCTATTTGTAGTCCTCCATTAACTCTAACCCTTCCACCACGCACACTGAGCACGTAAAAAGGACACGTGAACACAAGTACAAGCTAGAGCACAAGTGAGATAATAATTCTACTAAATGAGAAATAGGAAAAAGTGTTAGATGCAGTTAGGCTAAGGCCACTGCAACAAAGGTTCTACTTTAAATATCGGTGGGACCACAGAACAGATTTATGCTACACAGCATACATGCTGCATGCCTCGCAGTTTCAGCAGCCCTACTATATCACGACTTTACCTTACATCACAGACATTCCCTTTCTCTTCTCCCTTCCCTTCTCCTTTACTCTGTAATAAAATTGATATCATAAAGGGGAGAAAAAAAGACAACATCCTTGTTTCAAATAGAAAGAAGTACCTACCCCTTCTATGGGACAAGGAAAGGACTCAAGCTGAAATACACATTTTGTCTGCTTGATTCTACATATATAAGGACATATAAAGCACAGTGTGATGTTGGCATTGATATTGCTATCTATCAATCCAGTTTTCTACTTTTCAGGTTAAGTGAAACTTGGGAAATTATGACAACCTATATGTCAGAGATGACGTTTTTCTTCACAAAGCCCATCTCAAGCCAAAGGAGCCCCAAGAAAGGATTATTTCAGCTAAATTCAGAAGACAGAAATAGGCTTGAACTTGGGAGACACTAAAGGTTATTTTCCTATTCAGCTGAAATCACTTACACCACTGGTGAAATTTCACATTGAAAGAATAGCTACCACACTGGGCCAAGCTTGAATAAACAGAAAAGTTAAACCAAAAGTAACCTGTCTAATTTCTTGTATCCTTATTGTCTTTTCTAACTACAGAAAGCTTTAGGTGCAAGAACATCTTCCTCCTGGCCCAGGTCTGCTTTGTTCCTTATTCTGCACTGAATTTGAAACATGGGTTTAACGACATCACTTCTGCTGCCGAAGAATACCTGTAATCTCTGAAACACTAAGATGACTTCGTTGCAGATATGAAAAAAGAATTTCCTTCTGCATTCCTACAGAAGCCTTGTCATTGTGATAATTAGTACAAACAGCAATTATTTTTAAAATGCGGTAGGGACACAAGTTTATATTTAAATACAACACACAGCGCACTGTGGGACTTGTTTATCAGGATTCTTAATATCCAGAGTCTCCTATTATGTAAAACTGGGTTATATACCCTGATATGCATCATTTCCATTGAAGAGTCCCCTGAATCTGAAAACTCATTTAACCAAATAAATTTCATATCCTCATTCTACTCAGGGAAGCATAATTCTCCTCCATACTCAAATTCGCAGAATACCTACTTTAAAACATTATAGAATGAAACTGAAGTATTTGACTGCATAATATACCTCTATATTTCTGTAAACCTTCTCACTTGCATAGAAGAAACCTGTTAAGCTCAGCTAAAGCTAAATACTTCGACTAGCCCTCAAAATTGCATTAGAATGACTAGCTGATTGAAGTCAAGCAGTGCTGCCATACCGAGATGTCCTGTACTGATGCAGGTATACGCTATCACCTCACTTGCGGGATGCACTGGACAATACCCAATAATGAGCAGAGACAAAGATCTTTCCCTAAGAGTTATGATCAATCCCTCAAATGTCCTGTACTTGACCTAACAGCTCCAGTATGCGCAAATGTAAATTCTGTTACTGTAAGAGCATTTAATAGCTCCTGAAGATTTAATGGCACCGTGAAGGTTTCATTATAGAATATTTAAAGGGTGAGGAAAAATAATTTATTTCTACATGGCATTCCAGCTAATAAAAGCATTAAGTAACAATACACTAAAGTAATGCCTATGCTTATAAATATTAAAGAGATCACCAAGACAGAGCTTACTTTTGATTTCTCACTCACCTACAACCTCCAGAATTTTATTAATAGATATGGTAATAAAATAATAATTTATTTGCAAATATTATTAATTCATCATGGTGAATATGGAATGACTTTTCAATTAGTGAGCAGTTCCCAAGGCTGAAATAGTTTGTTTTTAATCAAGAAAAAAGTCATTGTCTTCTCCTTTTAAAGTGAACCCTTAAAGGACATAATGAACTATAAGGCTGATATTTTAATAATTAAACTCTGAGTAAAAATGTAAAATATTGGAGTTTGTTTTACCTAGAGCTTTAGGTAACCTGATATTTTCTAGTACTGTCTTCAACTGTACTACAGGTTGGGTTTTACAACCAGCAAAAACAAGCAATGCAGTCAAGTGGAGCACTAGAGAGTAGTAAGAGAGGGAAAAAGCACGGTAATTTAAATAAAACCACAGCTCTCCGCTGAGATTTGTGGAATTCAGTTTTCCTCTATGTATTTTGTACATAGAGGGGGAAGATGGGGGAAGAGGAGGAAACAAGCCTGCCTGAGGTTGCCGGTGTAGAAAGCCAGGTTAACAACCTCATGGCCCTTTCGAAAGTTAGACATGGGCAAATGAAAGGATTCCTCTGCAGAGGGAGACAGCCTCTTGCCAGGCCAGGCCACTAAATTTGCACCAAAAATTAGAAAAAGGTGGCTCAGCCAGAGTACCGAGTCTCTAGAAGAGTCTTCTAAGAGAAGATATGCAGCTTTAAAAAGGAGCTGTTTTTAAAGGATATCTATTATCACAGGGATTACATAGGATTGCAGGAGGTGACGGACGAGTTTGGTGACCACCACTCTCGTGTTTCCATCGGGAGCCAAAAGGGAGCTTTAATTTCAAGATGGAACATCAACAGTGAGTTGTCTTAAGTTGCCCTCTTTGGTTTTTATGGACTACGAGAGACATTAAAGAATGTCCCTACTCCCGTAGGGCCTTTTCAGACAGCGTCATTTTTAAAAATGTGAATAAACTGGAGACAGACATACGGGAGGTGCCTTGGTGCAGCCAGAAGGCAGCAGGGATAGCAGGGCAGTGCAAAGGGAAGAGGACACGAACTTCCAGGTGAAAAACCCACTCTTGCTCTTACATGGACACCGCCACCTCCTGGCTGCAGGGCCCAAAGGACCGCTCGGCTCTGCAGACCCCTTTCCCTACGGATCGGATCGCACACACAAGAGTGATGGGCAGAGGGGGGCCGGCCCCGTCACCATCAGGATGGGGATGCCGCACACTGCCAGGCAGCACAGGTGCCCGTTGCTATGGATATCGCCCAAAGCCGACCGCGGCACGGGAATCTCCGGAATCAAAATCAGTCTCGTTCCACACGCAGAGACTGAGCAATCTCTCTTCAGGACTTCCCACCATCAGTCACATTCCTCTCACAGTTAAACAGCCCTTTTCCCCGCATCGAGATTAATCACCACATCAGGGCAGCCAGGATGGGGAAAACCTCCCCCTGGAAGGCAAAATAACTCGGGGACATTTTTACACCCAACCTAGGCGACATCAGGTAAACTCTGTGTGCTCTTTTTTCTTTTCTCTCCCTAGCCCACCTTTTTTTATTATTAAATGAGGGCTGTATCCAGAATAATTGTCCTCTGTAAATATATACACCAACGAACACTGTTTTCTGTCTCAATATTTTATGACAAATTGTGCTTAGAATGGCTTGAGCCACACCGTATCCAGAGGTGTGTTCCTGTTGCAATAGGAATACGTCTCCTCTCCTTGCCTTTCGCTCTTATTTCCCGGATTAAGCACAGCCCCCGTCTCATGCTGCTAGAAAAGGTTTCCTCTTCCCGCTGCAGAGCTGCAGTTGCTGTCCCACTAAGTGCTTGTGTAAGAGAGGGCTCTGAAGCCCTCGGTTTACAGATCACTTGCTTCCTTCCCCAAAAACTGCAGTCAGGGATCCCACACCCACCCCATTCCCAGCTGGAGGGTCTCAGCGCACAACCGTGCCCCAGACACCCCACACGTTCATAGCTAAGATTGATCACCAGTATGACAGTCCTGTTGGTCACTTTGGAGAGCATTTTGAGATGTATGGATGAAATTATCTACAAGCTTCTTCCATATTTATTTAATCAAAGGAAACATCTCTGCTTTCTCCTCTCCCTTGCAGTCCATACAAATTTGACCACAGGAAAAAAATGTTCTTCCTCCTCCAGTTCCCCATTTGCCTGCAACTCACAGCTTTCAAAAAAGCCTCAAAATTTGCACACATGTACCCAATATGAACTAAGTTCAGTTGTGCTCAACTGCTTTCAATAAGCACAAACCAAGTATGAAGAGGCACAAGGTGACCAAAGCCGTAACTGCTCTTCAGACATTCTGGGGACCTTGTCATCAGCTGCTAGCACAGGAGGACACACTCTTCATTGGGATGCACTTCTCTAACAATCATATTTCTAATTCATGTACACTGTATGTAAACAGAAGGCAGTAATTTGAGTTTTGCAGAGATAAATACCCCTAGCATTCAAACAGAGCCAGTCTAAAATAGGGAGTAGCAGGAACAGTTCCAGAAATTACAGCTTGGTCTGTATAAACCTCACATTTCCTGCTCCTGATGAGAGTAAGGATGATAGACTATAGGCAAATATCTGATAGTATTTTTCATTAATTATGCACCAATTTCTAAAGTTACTTAGAGCAGGCTAGACAACCCTTGATGGATTTCAAAGGCCAGCATATGTCTGTGTACTAAATAGCCCACATTTATTGAAATCCAGTTTTCAGCTCTACACAGTATACATTGCAACTCCAATAATTTTCCATAAATTGGGGGAATTGGAAATGTAGATTAATCAAGGCAATGCAGCAGCAGCTACAGTAAGGAAATTAGATATTCCCTTTTATAATTCTCTTCTCTTGAACTTTGAGTTTTCACAGTGGTGGGCGACTCCCCCAAATAACCCAGCAAGGGAATATAACCTCAAACAGCATTTATTAAACCCAATGGCAGATTTGGTAAATGCCTGCATATAGACTCGACTTTGTCACATGCCGTTTTCAAAGCGCCAAATAAATATGTGACTGTGGCCAGGCCACAAATAATTCCACAAAATGTGAAAATAAGATAGGAAAGAAGCTAGCCTAACTCGGCTTGTCATCTTTCACTGGTGAGCACAGATCATTAGTCGATCACTGTTTCTGTTTCCTGAGACTTTAAAACCAACAAAAGCCCTCAGGCTGTTTCATTTCCTTAACATACTTTGATGCTTTCAGTGTATATCTGATGCTATGCAGATGATTATGTGGAATAGACTGAGAGTTACCGCCAGGCCCCTGAACTCCAGAGAGGGACGAAAACTACCCGAGGATCCCTCCCGTGTTTGGAAAAGCAACAGTGCACAGAATAACCAAGTTGCCTGTTCTTATCTCCCACCACCAGCAATACGGCCCTCAGAAACCTTTCACAGAAGAAGGCACAGCCTCTCGCAGCCACCCCGTTTTCTTCACATAGGCCCATGCAGACACTCGGCTACAGCCACAGGAAAACCTACAGGGTCCCAGCCCTTCTGCAAGGCTGCTCCTGCAACTCCTGAAGGAAAAAAGAACACATTCCCCCATATTTTCCTTCCTCCACTAAAAGGTAAGTAGATGACACCACTTACGATTCAGAAAATGCACAGCTAATCAAACTACACTGGCCTGGTGAGAGAATTAAGAGAATCAATAATAACAGTAACAGAAAATAGTAACAATGAAGCAGGTAGGATCAGCATTTTCATTTCAAACATGAAGAAACCACTAAGCCTAAGTTAAGCTTAAATTAAATTTGAGAAATAAGCATCATCAAATCAAATATTTCTTTCTACAGCACTTTATACTTCAATTCAGCTCTCTACACGGTCTTTAAATCACTTGCAACTTAAGATTTTTGTTGTTGTTGAAAAAAATAGTTGCAATGTCTGGATGAGATGATCTCACTCTTTTTCCCTTGCTAGTTGTTACAGCAGTTTAATTTGTGCTGCATCTTATAAAAACCTCTTTAAAATAAAATAATGTTTTAAATATACACAATTAAATAAGTCAGAGGGAGTCTCCTACCTGCTAGTGAAAAGCACAAGTGAGGCAGTGCCAGAAGGGAAGGCAAGCCAAATCTGAAAGATGAAATAACACAATAGCAATGGTGGTTGCAATAAAGCCCTTTTTATTTTGAGCAAGACAAACTCAGGAGAGTACTTAGATAGTTGATATCAAACATTGAAACTAACACAATGTTCAGGCAATCACCCTAACAAGGAAAGATGTCTGCGTGTGCAAAGATGTGCCTATGGATGCGTAAGTGCGGGCAGCACAACCACTTGAACGAGCAACATGAAGGGGCATTAGACAGAACGAGCTCTTTTCCTCCACTTCTTTCTCTTATGCTTCTGACTCATTATGCCATTGAATCAATGGGAAGATTGGAAAATTCACCCAAGGAAACAGTAGCTGCTTTTAAGTGCTCCCATAAACAATACCAAGCACAAAACAAAGGCACAAAAATGAATATCCCAAACAAACAACACTACCTATTAATATTCCTATATCACTGTCAAGTTGTAGGATAATTTTCTGTGGGTATTTTCCACCACCTCCTGTTGTATTTATCCGCCAGCACCACTGAGGGCAGCCAGCTAGCTAGTGCTTTTGGCAGAGAAAAGCTACTCTACAAAACTTGAAGTTTACATTTTTCAAGAGCTCTGCTCAGCTGCTGTAAAATTTGATGGGTGAAAACACTATTTCCACATCCATACTTTTTTTTTCTGACAACTTCAGACATTTTTCTGACCTCCTGTGCAGTGAAAGAAACTCTACAGTCTCCTTTCAGCTCTAAATCAGATAAGAAAGACATGAAAAACCAAAACAATTCTCACATTTTGGGGTGATTCTTCCTTCACTGATTTGCTTCTTTAGCATTTAAAATATTTTCCTTGTTTTGACAGCAGCCATGATGTAGGCCCTAGTGTGAATAAGCCTTATATTTGTTTCACAGAAAGAGACATAGTCATTTGCTGTGACCCAATTCATTAAAAAGGATATAAAGAGAAATTTATGAGCTCCTCTCAGCTCCACAATAACGACTGACCATCTTTTAAGGGAAATTAAGGTATCTCCCATCATAGTATTTTCCCTCATCTACTGATCAGGCTCCTCCAAATTCAGATAAAGGCTACACATGAGTTCCCAGGGCTCAACAGTCGGAGTCAGTTGCACACATTTCAGACCCATAACCGGGGCTCGCTCACCCTCAGCCCTCTCCTTGCCTGCCTCGCTGCAGGCAGAATGCTAGGAACCAAGCAGGATTGTCAAAGAGATGCAAGAGCAAATAAAAACTCTCATCCCAACCTGCACAGGTAGAGTCTTTCCTGCACTGTTACAGATTTGGTGACTGCGGCTGCTCTTTAAAGAGAGACACAGGGAAAGGCTATGGGATAAGTAAGTCATTCTTGGGCTCCCCGAGAATCTGCACAGGAGTAAAATGGCAGGAAAAATCTCACAGTTTGTTAGAGCCTACAGTGCTAAAACATTGAACACAAATTCATAGAACACCAGGCTTCATTTGCACCAGTGCTCACAGAATAATTCATTTAACACTATTTTCTGGGATGGCTTTAATTTTTATATTATTTGATAATTTATGCTTCGTGTTCTTTGTGTTTGATAATTTCATAAGATAAACTATAAACTGCAAGCACTGCTTAAGACATCAGTGCTGATTCGGGTTTGACAGATATTCCCTTTGAACAACCAAGTACCTTGCTAACATGTTTGTTTATTCTCATCCCTCATCCACATCACACCAATCTTGTTTTTAGAAGCACGCAGGAAGCTAATGTTAACAAAAGTGTGGGCCTGAGAGCAGCAACGGGAGCTTAGCAGTCACTGTGCAGACTTGCAGACACAACAGCACAGCTCAGCTCTAACTGCTTCCCTTGTCTCTCTTGAACAGCGACAATTAATCATGTCAAGTTGTGCCAGATGCCAAAGCAGTTTGGTGATGTCAATAAATATTCAGAGGAGACTTGCAGTGATCTAAGCAGGGTTGAGACCTACAGCTAAAAGGTGTTGGACTAATTTACTGCATATCTCCTATCTCTATAGTCCCAGGAACACAAAGTCATATTTTAGGAACAAGAATTAACGTTTTTCACTGATTTTAACATCTGCTACTGGCCACATTCCATCATCTTGATCAGAAGAGATGATTCATGATCTTTCATTAAAGTACGTGCGCACCATAATTTCAGGGCAGCACAGCATGCCTTAAAAATAGGAACAACCTCTCTCCTTTTCTTTATTTTCCTCTGAAATGCTAGTGTACATTCCAGCAACTAATTAAGTAAACTATCTTTCTAATAGTGAACTGTAGATGCTGGTCAGCAGCCTTGGTTAATTCCCATGACAAGATATTTTGGATTTTTTTCCTCCTTTTTCATCTTCACTGCAGATCATTTTAATTCCAGCTGAGACTGAGTGAAACAATGCTGATTTCCCCAGATGGTTCTGCTTTCCCAGACAGAACCCCGATGGAATGATAATCACAGATAATCGCAGGCAAAACTGTGAAATAAATGACAGAAAAAAATAATAACTACATTTCATTGATGTGCCCAGGCTAACTTAAAAGATCATGTAATTCACTGTTGGTCTCACGCATTATCACCAAGTAGAGGCATGTTTTTCACTCATCACTATATTTCAAGAGCTCTCTTCTAGTCATGTTCTCTATAATTCTATAAGGACTGTCAAATATCTGAAGAAGGAAAATGCTTTTCTTTTTACTTTTCCCATGAGAAAAACAAGAAATATCAGCAGGGGAAAAGACATGTATTGGATTACCAGAGATGCTATTTTTTTTGGTATTTCCTTCTGTAGTGTGAGAAAAATGCCAAATATAGCTAGTGCCCACGAAATAAAGTGGGTTTGCCTGCTATTCCCCACTGACTTTAACCTCCTAACTAGGATGTACTACAATTTACCTCCCCTCCAACTGAACTAAGGCTAGTGCTGGAATCATTATCATTCATTACTCTTTGATAAGGCCTGCTGGTGTTATAGGGGTGTTTTAGCAGCTGCTTCCACACAGGAATACATAAAAGACAGGCCACCTCTGCGATGAACGCTAAGCGAGTTCTGTGATTACGAGCATCCCCTTTCCAAAAGCGGAACGCCACTCGCCTACGGACAGCCCGGGACGGGGGTACCTGCAGCTCCAGGTGAGCCGGAATTGCAGCAGCCTGGCCAGCCAGAGGGGAGAATGGCAAGGAGCACAAGGGGAATAGCAAACAGGGCAGGCGGAAAGAGCTCGTGCTTCTCAGCGCGGTAGAATGAAGGCTGAGAGTGACTACGATGCTTAGCTATGGACAGCAAGAGCACAGCTGAGCCCTGGCAGGGGATGAGCAACAGGGGAAAAAAGGACAAAAGCAAAAAGGTCTCTAGTCTGGCCACGACTAGAAGATTCCTGCCAGAAGAATGTAGCTGGAGGAAAAATATGACAGCAGGAAAAGTAGGGGGAAAGTCTTACTATTTTTTTCAATGAAGTTTGATCCATTTCTGCAAGGGACTCTTGAATGTGAGGCCTGAGATAGGAAGGTAAGTAGGGAGTACAGGAGACCCGTTCAAACCTGCATTGCTGCTCCCTTCCCTTCTCTATCCATAAGCATCCCAAAACTCCTGATCTGCTCAAAAAGGAGGCTGGGTATCCTGGCTACTCCAGTCTTTCACACCGGCCCTCAGGAGAAGAAAACCAGAGACTCTAGTGAGGAAATGATCAAGGGTACTCGTGCAAATGGCAGAGTTACATGCTGCACACTTATCTTTGATAGGAGAGAGAGTTTCAGAGATCTAGTTCTGATACAGTTTAAGCTGACAGAGAGAAATCTTAGTACTAATAGGTCCTATGGTGTGATGTTTTCCCCAGAAAACAGGAATCTTTCAGCCCTCTGAGATCTGAAAAATGACAGGAGGAAGACTCAAAATATACTGGAGCACAAATGCAGAGTTCTGCTGGGGTGCTATAACACTTCAGAACAAAAAGCATTTTCTACGAACTCCCAGGCCTGTGCTTTTTTTCATAGTGTTAAATTTATGCAACTTAAAAATACTCTGCTTATCTTGGAGAGCGTTTTTTCTTACATGGGGAGTTCTGGAGGCTGCTTACTATGGAGCCAGAAAAGGCCAAGTAAAGATAAAAGCCCATAAAAATACATAGAAAAATAATACATGATAAATCTGGAAGAATGTGGAAAAACTTTTCGGAGAACAAAATTAAAATCAACTGATTGGTTCTGTGAAAATTTTGCTGGTAGTCAGTACGGGTAGCAATACAGGCAGTATGAGTGGTAAGAGGTGGATCTACTGATCCTTTCTGAAGTCAGAAATAAATGACAGAGGTTTAGAATGGCTGAAACAAACGGATGAAATATTGAAAAATGCAGTAATTAGAAAGGTCCTGCACAAACCCAGGGGTAATACAAAAAACAAGGTAAGACAGCCTAAAGACAGGGAGGAAAGGGAGTAAGTGTGGAAAGATTTCTCTGCACACCTGAGTAAGCAGATGTCTGGGAACACAGAGAACCAGCCATCAACCAGATCACATCATTTCCACATACCATACAGAGCAAATACTGTAGCAAAAAGAAGGAAAAATGGATTTAAATATTTTAACATTGGCAATTCTGCACTTCTCTTATGCAACCAGAGAAATGAAACCAGAAGTAAAAGGACTAAGTAAGGATTTCACTTCAGGAAAGAAAACTAGCAGAGTACATTGAGTCAAAAACCTTCTAATTCAGGTGCTAATTCCATGACTTTTCTTTCTTCTATGAAAATTTTACATAAAAAGTTTCATCATACAAAAGTTACAGGTATACAGAGAGTATGATCTCCTATTCACCACACAGAAAAGGAGAGGCATTGCTAAAAATTGCTGTAGTTCTCACTCCAGTATGAAATACTCCTTTCCCAAAGCATCTGATCAATGAAAATAATGTGCAAGCCTGTAAAATCATTAATTTCCTGATAATTTAATCAAAGTCTGGATTGTCAGTCAGCAGGATCATATAAATTTTATGCAAAAGCATCTTCGCTTACATAGACTGTTTTATGAATCCTTTCTATCATCTGCCTCTCAGAAAAAAAAAATGTTTCTTTTTCTTCTTGTCTGCTCGCATTGTTACCTCGTATCTGAATCCCAACAACTTCTTCCAAACCTTAGTTACATCTACCTCTATTCCATGGAGAATCCATGAGTTTGGTCTTCTCCGGTCTTTACAAGAAATAACCAGAGGCTCATTGATCCTAAAACCCCAGAACATCACAGGAGCATAGAGAGTATTCGGTATAATCTCCGGGGGGAAAAAAAAAAAAAAAGACTGAAAGACAGCATCACTTCTGTCATATTTTCTTAAAAAAAAAAAAGAGAGAATGCCCCTTTCGTCTTCCTGTCAAATGCACAGGAGTTCAGAAGAACAAGGGGCTTGTGAGGTGATAGAAGAGAGTCTCTCCTTTCACCGGCAGCATTAACAGGACTTGTCAGTACTTATGTTCATGGCCCTTAAGAGAGAAGATGCCTGCTTGTGAACGTGTATATGCATCCTTTCGGTATGAGGAATAGCACGCCAAAGATTCAGACAAACCGAGTAAGCAACAAAATCTTCATTCTGGTGCACGGCCTGTCTTCATCTGCTGATTTGCAGTTCAGTTGACTGATGTGCAGAAGAGCTAATACTCGCCTACCCCTCAGCAGCGGCAATAAAGGGGGCGTAAGAACCAGCAAGGTTTTCATTACCCTAATCCTATACTGTATAAAGTAAAAGCAATGTGAACAGAAACTTTAGAAAGTTGTCCTATAAACTAATCTACCAGAAGATGTAGTTCTTATGCCTTATGGCCTCCAAAACACATGCAAAAATGGTATGCAAAAATAAAAGTAGAGACTTCATCCAGATGAACTACAGCCAGTTGGGGAAGTGAAGTACAGGACAAATGAACCCATGTTGCCAGATAGCAAAAATAATTAAGAAAAATAAATTCTTGGCAATATATTATTCTTTATCAATTATTATTAATTACTAGTAGTAATAGCGTAAAATGAAAGATGGGGGAAAAAAAAATAAAAGCATGTTGCTAACACACATTGGCAATTAATGAGGATGTCAGATATCAGTAACAAAGCGAAACATAACGTTTATTAAGGTTCTATAGCTGCACTTAAAAAAATAAAAAGTTATGAAACCCCTCACTAACATCATCTCATTTCCTCATTCCCCTGCCCTGTACCTCAGTGCTGCAGCATATTGCTTTCAGCAATACTGCACACACGACAGAGCATTGCTGCTCCAGGGGGACTGTGCTGCACTTAAATCATTTCCCATCAGTCCTTCCAAGCGTCTCCATTTATGCCTTGTCACTGTGCACTCAATGCAAAAAGCTAAACTTGACCCCAGGAACTTGTTGCCAGTGCTGAGCAGAGAGCAATAGTTCTGTTCTGCAAAATGTCTGCAGGCTCTGAAGCGGCAGAAGGTCTTTTGAAGCAAAACCGAGCCCTTTCCGACAGTTCTGCAAAATGGGAGAGTGACAAAGCAATTTTCGGAGTCTAGAGTGTGGAATTTACAGTGCTGCCATGAGATACATGGGGAAAAACCTCAAATCTGAGTTGTCTCTAGTCAGTTGTGACTGAAGTCACGAATCCCAGGGATCTCCCTGGCCTGTACCGCACTATGGGATATAATATTTTTCTCCTGGCGGAGAAAGAGCAACAACCATTCTGTATTTATCTATTAAATGAACTAATTGTTGATCAATTTCTATAACCTAACTCAATTTCATTTTTGGCAAAGCTCTGCAGCTTGTTAAAGCAGCATCTTATTAAAATTACATTCTGAAAAATACTCAAGGAGCTGCACTTACATCTCATATGTGTTCTCTCTTTCTCTTGAGAATATCAGTCTGCCTGGACTGGTAAAAAAATGGTAAAATAAGTATTTCTAATGCTCCAATAAGTGGAGTATTCTGCTGGAGAACAAACGGTTTTGCACATAAATGGCATGTAAATACTTTGTACATAAGTGTATTAATTCACAATTAAAACACTATTGACATAACTGCCATAAAATATCTAAATGTTTATTGGCATCAATATCTATTATGAAGTCAGCTTTATTGATGTTGCAGTAAAAAGAACCGAATTTCATAAAGCTCTAAACAATTACTGGTCTCTTGTCAAAAAGTAGGGGAAATATATTGACAACAAATGGCCTGGCAGGAGAATGTGCCATGGCATAAATATCCGCTTGTGGGCAACATAATTTAAGACAGGCAGAGGTGTTAATTAAAAGCCAGTTCTCCCCAGTTACTCAGGTCAGGATGAACACTTTCATCGAGTCAAACGTTGTAATTTGTAATAGGTGCCGCACAGAATATTCAACCTGTATCCCAAAAGCAAAAGAGGACTTGTCTTGCTTTCACTGAAATTATATTTCTAATTCTAAGACAACACCAGTGTTAGATATGTTATGTATATATATTTTTCTTTGACCTGAGACAGGTTATTCAGTGATGAGATAGTTCAGTGTTAAGAATAAGGAGCAATCATATACTCCAAACCCAGACTGCCATAAAATGTCAGCCTTTTCTCTATTCTTAGTTCCTCTCATCTAATTCAAAACCTAGTACTTTTCATATTGCTTGTACTATTTTAATCTAATTCTAAGATATATGACACTGCAAAATATACATGATACATTGGGCACCTAATTGGAAGTGTAAGAGCACTTCTCATTCCTTTAATTATCATTTCCCTTTTTACACTGAGTACACCGAAAAGGGAAAACATCAGACATGTTATTTTATGCCTTTCTGTGCCTTTTTAGTATAATTACAACCATTCTGGTTACTACAAACTGTCCTTACATGATTCAGCTTCTTTCCTTAGTGTGTCACAACAAATGGATGGACATATTAACCTCTACTTTCTGCTATCACACATAGCAGACATGAAAATAGGTTATTGATAACTCACTCATTTACAGATACACCAGAATTAGGGTTGCATCCTCGAATAGTCTGAAAATAGGGCACACATTCCTGCTTTTCTCCAAAAGACGAGATCTTTGGCAATGAAATTTCTCACTAGCTTAGCATAAAGGTCTTTTGAGTTCCCTATATATTCCTGTCTGCTTTTGCTTCATAAATACTTTCTTACTATAAAAATGCAATAGTGAGAACTTGGTGAAGAAGCAGAATAATTCTTACTTCTTACTCAAATAATGGTACAAAACCCAACAGTTCTGCTTGAATTCTCTGGGACTAATCTGCAGGATTATAGGGAGATATGAGAATCAGCTGCAAACCAAGTAGCATCTGGGAAACAACATAGAAAAGATGTTTCCTGCTGCTGCAGCCACATGCTCTCCTGGTATGTGAGCTGGCTAATGAAGATTTCAATAGATTTCAATTTTCAAATCTTTACTACTCTGGGCTGCAGCCTGAGACCTGACAAAATTCCTTTCAACCTGGACCAGTTTGGTGAATTTTAGCAGCCTTTGATATCATCCAGTGTTGAGCAGCTCCAAGAACACAGTTTAATCTGGAAAATTGCTTCCTAATGTTGCAACATTTGGGGGGTCTCCATAGTGTGCCCTATTCCTTTAAAATCCCAGCCTTTTCATCGTCTTTAATCTGTCCAACCACTGCAAAAAAATATTTCTTATATTTACTAGCCTACTTATGAAAGCTGAATAATTCGGGTGCTCCACCGCTCTCTTCTATTTCTGGGTAATCTCACTAATATTTGCAAATATTTCAACCATTCTTTATTGAAATTAAAAAAAAATTCTTTAGTTCAACAAGGAACATATTCTTTGTCCCAGGATGATGGCAAAATTAAATACACTTCCTGTAAATAAAGATGACAAGAAAATATACGACAATGGACTGCAGAGAATATGCCCACTCTGTTGTATTGGACAGAAGATTTATGAGACTCTTTTCCTACAGAAAAAGTTATATTTGGTATTCTGATCCTACAACATATCAAAGCAAGTATCTAACTGAATAAGCACATTTAGTACCAAGAATGATCATCACACAAGAATATTATTGTTAAATTAGTGCTCATACTTTTATGTTTAATGTTGATACTACACCCAACAATGCAAAATTATCTCATATCACTTATCAGCGAGACATATTACAGTCATTAGGAAACATTACATAAGACTTCTAGTAAGGTTTTCATCATTAACTTTTTTCATATTTTTTATCTTTTCTTATTTCTTAAGATTACTTTTAATATTACTACAGTTGTTCTGTTTTGCCTTATTCTAATCACTTCCATCCTTTTTCTCTGCAAGTCTTTGCTCCCCTGTCTAGGAGTTTGCCTGTATATTGTATAACACAGTGGTGGTAAATAAGAAGCCACAACCAGACAGTTTCACTCCAAGGCAGCCAACAAGCAGGCAAACAGGCAGTATTAAAGGAAGGGAAAACAAGTGTATTGAGTATAAGTACAGCTCCTCTTATACAACTCTCAACTTTCAAGCCTCTCTGTGTATTAGTAGCTAGCTAACTGATTCAAAACCTTCTTGGCTGCAATTTAATTACAGAATTATAAATGTGATTTCATTTAGCATTTTGACAGCCAAATTAACCAAATCCATTACTTAACATATCAGCTTACACTGGTAAACTTGCATGCAGAAAAAAACAAATTACTTAGCCGAGGCATTTCTTGTAGAGCCCGTTTTGTGTCTCAGATTTCACAAGGCACTGAGAATAGATGACAAGACTTCTCCTCTAGTGATCCCAGTTTTCCCTGAGCAGCAAGAGTTAGGTTGATGTCTTTTCAGGGCTAAGTTGTTTACAGTGAATCCTGGCCATCCTTGCAGCTGATGGGGCTCATGCTACAAGCTGTGGCCTCACTAACTAAAATGCAGGTGTAGGAGAAGGAATGAAGGGGCTTTCGCCAATTCCAAACTTAGACTGCTGGTCTCTTACACAGGTCAAAGTCTCCCAGTGCTTACAAACCACATTTAATTCCAAAGACTGGTGAAAAAATAGGTACAGCATAAAGTTCATGGCTGTGACTGTGAGGCCTCAGCCAAGATTTGCTAAAAATTAGGTAGCAAAATGACACTTTTCAGAGCAGAGTGTTGCCATTCTGGTCTCTATACATTTTATCATTTTATACCTGTTTCATGCTGACAGTAGGGCTTCTATTTATTAATCCTTGCTTCCAGTCCATCAACATCCAAAGGCTGCCACCAAGATTAATGTGCACAGAAGGTATAGACAAACTTTGGGATAAAAATGTAGGAAGTCTACCACTTATTTAATCTGAAGTATTCATGAGGTGAAGGGTGACAAGCACAGTTAGAATATAAAAGGTTTCATATCTAACAAAAGTTTGTTGCTTGTTATAATTATTTCTCTTTGCTTTTTCTTAAATCTTGTCTCAACAAACTCTAGCAGAGTACTTTCCTTCTACCAAGTCAATTATTTCTGACTTGAAAATTACTGTTTACAGAATGCTACTGAAATCCTGTTTTTCATTGTTTATTCGCGATAGTTTCCTTAACCTCTTAATGTTCAAACTACCAAGCCATGATTAAGTAGTAAGTAAGTACTCGGGCTGATAATGTACTATTAAAAAGTCTGTACAGTTAAATTTCAACCCCTTATTAAATCTCTTTTGGAGCTCCAGTACTATTATCTACTTTCCATATTCACTTTAATAATACTTAGTTTAGTTTAAGTATACACATTTTTCCTTCTTATTTTGCCTCATGCAAAGGACAGATCCCGAGGCAATGTCAGCTGGCCTATTTCTGCTTGCTTCAGGATTTCATGCAAAGAACCCAGACAAAATCTTTTTTCCTTATTTCATGTTCAATTTGTATAATAGTAGGAATTTTAATAAAAGATTATTAAAAGGTTTTGACGCCTAATTTTTACTCCACCGGCAGAAATGCAAGTGTACCATCCAAGATTGTAGGTTTTAACCTCTTTCAGAGAAGTGTCATTTCTTTCTTAGTTCTCTCAGTGAGAAGTTGCAAAAGTACTCTGCAAGGCTCAGAAACATCAGGAAGCAAGACTCACAGCTCAAAACCTGATATCAATTTTATGCATTCACACCACCCCAATTCCTACCTATCATAATTTAAATCCTGACGAACCTGAATGCAAGTCTTTGAAACAACAGGCCAACAGCTTTTTCCTTTTTAAACCTGAGAACAAGCTCTGTAAGTCAGTCTCAGTGCAAACCTGCCACAGGAGCTACTACCTGAAGGAAATTAGGAAGGGGGCAAACCCCACAAACCTCCTTCTCAAGATCCTGTCCCTCCATTTCTCTCCAGATAGTGGTAGCCAGAACTTCTGCCAAACATGCACTGCCCCCTGTCCCCTAATGCAAAAAATCTGAAGCCACTGGATTTGAGAGCACAAAGTTGCCCCTGTCAGAATGAGCCATAGGATTCAAATGGCGTTCCCATGTTTTCCTGCTCTAGGATGGCTCAGATAGGCTCACACTGAAAATGGAAGTATCAGAAAACATGGAAGGCTATACTTGAAAAAGGAACGTATGTATTATCTCATGACCCGGACATGCAAAGCTAATGTTCAAATATCCTTTTTTAACTTCATGCTCTGTGAGGTGGCCCAAATTTTGTCTCCTATCTTAGTGCTTCTGACAGGGCCACTTAGCCATAGGACACCACTACATCTTGAGTCCTGCCCTAAAATGGGCACAACGCCAAGTCTGCCAGCCATCACCTAGTGCTGAGGGACTCACAAAAGGCAACAGACGAATTACAGACATCCTTTATATCAGCAAAAAATTTAGAACTGGTTTAGGGCGTATTATAACCTTAATTGCAATTATTCACACACAGCCAAAGCAAGTTGTTTCCCTTTTTCTGCTGAAGTTCATTTAATCCTACTTTAATGCCACCACACACAGCTTGGCAAGAACTGCTTTTATTACAGCTTCATAATATAATTTCTGGAGAGCAAACATTTTGGCATAGCAATATATGAGACTGCACCATATGCTTGTAAAGGGTGATATGACTCCTCCTTATCATCTTTTAAAAAGTTGCATATATAAGTTATATATACTAGAGACATATATAAATTATATATATGTCCGTATATATATATAGTACATACATATATTACATGTGTGCATGTGTGTATACATATACATATTATAAAATTGTAAATATGTTTATTTGAAATGGTCTCAAGTGGTTAAAAATTCACAAGTCTTTTAGTCATGATTATTCATTCCTGTCACGTCCGACAGTGCTAAAAGTGTGCTAGAAAATCCTAAATTTAATTTTCCACCCAAAGTTAAACGTTTAATTGAATGAGTAACATTTCATTTAAAAATATAGAAGCATAAATGATTAAGGTTAGTTACACCCCCATCTTTCAAGCAACTTAACAATCTGTAGGACATCATTGAAGAGAAAGGGAAGAATTTAAATTTAAAATAGGCTAAAATTGGTTATCCTGGGCTCATGTTAAAAAAAATGCCATTAAATAAAATGCTTCTGTGTAATTTGGCAGTTCTAGCCCTTAAAACTTCAATTCAAAAGTGTTTATGACACAGATACAGTCTTAAGTTTGACACAGAAAAAACAAGTGAGGAGGAGATTACCCTGAAGAACAAGGAAACTTGTCGTTAAATGGAATATACACTATAGACATTCTAACTACTTATGGAAACAAAACATCAGAGCACTGGAACTTGGTACAGGGTAAAAAGGAAGAAACCTGATTGAATTAAAATTGAAGGTTAACAGCAGCAGAATAACTGCCGAGACAGTTCTGTATTTCTAGAACTAGTTCAAATTCTTTTCCTTCCATTGAACAAGAAAAAAATAGCAAAGAAAATTCTGGAATAGGACCGAAAAACAAGTCAGGTAGAATAAATTGAGCAGAAAGAAATGAAGGCAAAGTTCAGTAATTATATCCATCATATCAGAAAAATTCCTCAAGGCATATGAAATGGCAACACAAAGGAACAGAACTCTGAAAAAGCACTCGTTAGTTAAATTCACCTCTTCTAGGAAGGGCCTGCCAACAGGTAAGTTTCACTCATTTCGGCAGATCTTCAGACTTAGAATAATTTAGCATCAGAGAGATGAGAAGGTCCTCAGCTGCAGTCTTACACCTCAGCTACACAGATATCCTCGTTGAGGAGCTGTCCCAGCACCTTGCAACACAAGCCCTTCATCCACCACCCATGTCACTTTTTGATACACACATTCAGGAAAGTGAAAACCCTACACAATATACTCTGTGTTAAGGCTGGTTGGAGAGTTCTATTCCCCACCAGTATCCCAGGGCATTGAAACGTATGTTTTATTTCAAGGAACAGTACATTAGATATCCTGAGAGGTTTTCTCTATCTCACAATGCAATACTGACCGAGTACTACTCTACTACTGTGTGTATAAATATATATATATAGTACTGTATAAATCTAGTACTCTACTACCAGAAAGGACTGTCATGAAGACATTCATGAAGACACAAAGTCTATGTCTCTGGGGAGAATTGTCAAGTTTTTCCTCTCTTTCTTCATTTTAGAGGTAGTTGGTAATGCTCCCCTACAGTAACACTACTTCCAAACTATGCATAATGTGCTATTGTGAATTATTGAAAAGGCTCGTTTCCCCCTCTCTTTCAAGTCTCAGATGCAAGTTACTCTCCTGGCCTTCCTTTCGATCCGAGTATAGCCATGCCCACGTCACCTACTGCACAAGAACTGCAATAACCTCTCTGAAAAACATAAATAAGGATGTGCTATGCATAAAGTCCTCTGAGATGGATGGATGAAAAATACTATGTGAGTGCTAAATTGAGCGATTATTGAGCGATAATATTGAGCAATTTCCTAATTATTCTGATTGGCTATTTATAATTAAATGCGCTTCAATATTTCTCCAGCATTTTGAAGCTTCTTTTCACTACCTACTCAATAGCACAACTAATCAACAGACATGTCAAAATTGCCCTTATTTTCCAGAAGTAGTCAAAGATAATATTTCTGTCACTGACTCAGAGGGAAAACAAGAGAACAAAACACAAACACACCACTTGTATTTACTTACTGCAGGGCAATAGCTAGGACTAGATATCAAGTCAAACTGCCCTAGTTGAGGGTCTACCAGCCTCATAATGAGATTATTATTTAACGCATTGGCTACTTTAGCTCCTTTCAAACTACACCCTTAAACATTTTTCAACCTATAGTATGAGCACTAAAGGCATCTGCACTAAACAAATTTGTGCTTCATTGTTGCCCAAATCCCATTATTATTTCCTCTTCTGATGGTCAGGAAAAACATGTAGCTTGCCTCTAATACAATCTCCTTTTGATTTTTTTATAGTGCTCTGAACTTGTGCTGACCACTGTGTTTCCTTAGAGAAGATGGCAAGCAGAGGCTCTTTATCATTAGTGTTCTTTGATCCTCTTGCCGTCTCCTTCATTCTCTGAGTACATCTTGTAACTGCCCTTTGATCTTATGCCACTCTCTAGCCTTCCTCATTCATTCTTATAATATGAAAGAAATGGACTATTCTAAATTTACAGGTGAACATCTTTTGAAATAGCTTGTGAATTTATTGTAACTTTCAATGGGCTGACGTTATTTGTTTTGTCTCTACAAACTTTAGTCTTTCACTAGTAAGTTACATAACTTTTTACATTTCCTTTCACCTGAAACCTGAAAGGATCCCCTTTGAATGTTCTCTAGCCTTTTGAGTTTAAAGTCTTTTGAGTTTTCTTATGTCTGCTGTGCTGCACCAAGGTAGCTCTGTAAAGATTCCTTTTTATTTATTCTCACTTATTAAATGGCAGTTAGAGCAGTAATTTCTGCCTAGGCTGTAATATCTGCAGTCAACAGAACAAATTTGTCCTAACAGAAATAGGCCTCTTAAACTGCAGATTGTGTTGAACTATTTGTGGATTTTTTGTTTGGAACCTGGCATCTCTCAGATAAATCATAGGTGCTGGGTATCCAAGTCACACCTAAATATCAGCTGAGGAATGTGCAGGAGTGACAGAGGTCTGAATAAATCAACTATTTTTTACTTTGAGTGGAAAACATGCATCATCCTCTGGCAATAGTAATACTGAAGTTTACAACTTTTTTTTTTTTTTTTTTTTTTTTTTTTTTTTTTTTTTTTTTTTTTTTTTTTTTACCACCAGGAAGGCAGATAGCCAGGAGTTTGCACATAGCATCCATCAGGTAGCAGAACTAATCCTTTTGCTTGCCACCAAAGTTCTTTATTTCATTTACAGAGAGAGCAGAGTATGGAAGCGATCTCAGTTCTCAAGGAATCCCTAAAGAGTAAGAATGCCTCCTTAAGACTTATCTGATGTCTTATAACTCTCTCTACTGAATCTTACAACTCCTCAAGCCTGCTTCATCACAGATATCAGTCACAGAAAGCCTGGACTGGGGAGAGAGACAAGCAGGGGCTGAGGATTTGCTGTGATTTCACATACGAACTGCAGCAGTGACAGCAGAGGCAGCTGTGCTGTCTGGAGCCTGCTGCAAGCTGCAAGACAGACGTTTGATGGCAAAAGGTATCAGCACTCACCCTCTTCCACTCCCAGCTCTTGCTTGCAACCTCCCAAACTGCTTTCCTTTGGGCAAGAACCATCTTCTTCCTATATTTTTAGTAGAACTTAACTTACAACACAGCCTGGGGCTCTGCTGACCTCCAGAAGGCTCTTGGCTTTGAGTCTCTTTTGCATCTTTCGCATTCCACTCTATGCTAAAGAGGTGCTGCACTTCAAATCTTTTCCAAAGCAAGTATCTCCCGTTTCCCTTTTCTGTAATCCCTTAATGACCTTCACAGAAGTGTGTTCTCCACATTATATCTTTTTTGCAGCCTTTTAAATCAGATGAAAGTATTAAATTTTAATTTTTCAATGCCAGTAAGCATGACATCTCTGAGTCACTTAAAAGTCTTTTTTAAACAGTATCCGAGGAGATGGCTTTCAAACTTTTGTAAGCTACATATTTACTATAATGTCTGACAGAGAAAAATGTGCTTTGGCAACACTGCTTAATCCACACTGAAAAAAGAAAATTGAAGCCATACTTCTAGCTAGATTAGTTAATGATCAATAGCGACAGGTATCTATAAACACACTAATGGAGATCTCTCATATTCTCTCTCATTCTCTGCTGCAGCCCTCCCACAACTACATTTCAGGAAAATGAATTTGTTCCAACTCCCACACTGGGTACATTACCACAAAAGCAACACGAAATTGAAAAAAGCCAAAGGAATATCCCATAAAGAGAAATATCAACAGCTGCAATGCTAGACAAAAACAACTTAACTCATCTGCAAAAAAAAAAAAAAAAAAAAAAAAAGGTTTTTTGAAATTCATGGAGCATAAGAGGCTGCTTCTGACAAAGTCAAATTTGCTTCCCTGTTGATAAGTCCATAACTGTAGCATAGCAGGTCTCAAGAGATGGGAAGACTAGTGAGAAGAGTTAGGAGAAAGTTTATGCACAGGCTTGAAAACACTTTCTTTTGGTGAATGTCCCAAGGTTCTGCCATTTTAAAAGTCAAAATTCTGCTTTTTTCCTGACACTATTTCTCATTTAGTTATGTCAGGTTCTTCAAAAGTGTTTCTAAAATAACGCAGAATCACGAACATATTTCTTGACTTCTTAAAAAAAAAGTCATTCCAGAATAAGGGGTTGAATCTTAAACCACAGAAAGAGAAACACAGCTTTCAGAGCAACTGAACCATTTTGCAAGTGAGGACAGATTGAAAAAGAGAAAGTTTAAGTTTAATCAAATGTGCTTGGCAGGTCTTGCAGTTTCCTATCTCTGTCATGATCTGAGAAGACCCCAAGAGGAATTCATGGCCCAGCTAAGTTTCCTGTCATGCAGACCCAGAGACAGCCGAGGTTTCTACAGTCTCTGGACACCACAAGAAGTAGACTGGAAAGCCTGAGGTCTTCATAACTAGTTCATTCAAACAACTCCAGCACCAGAAGTCCAGTACACTCCTGCCACTGCGTATACTTGGTTGCGTGATACTTGGCTGTATGATACTTGACTATCAATGCATTATCAGGTTCGATATTCGTAAACTATTTTGAACAGAATTCTTGTTCCAGGCATTAGACTAACAATCGTGGTTCTAGTTAGCATTAGCAAGGATGTCAGTTCTACTCCAGTGAAGGTCTCATCAATTCAGGGTAATCTATGTAGGACTTAAATGTTTTTAAGTAGCTTCCATCAATGAAAGTGATTTCTAAGCTTCCCGCAGTGATTATAGGTTCATTACCACTTTGTACACACACTTTGGAATGAACAAAGACCCCATTCCTGCAAAAAACAACACTTGAAGGTATTAATTTTTAAGGCATAATTTAAACACATATTTAGCCACAGAATCAGGATCCTCAAACAAATATCAGATTATCTTTGATGAGAAATTCCAAGTTGTTACTCATTTATGCAAGAGAGCTTGTCAGAAAGCAAATTGACTTTTACAGTTAATAGTTTCTTGTCAAAGGAACATAAATTTGTAAAAAAAAAAAAAGTCTTCAGCTGTAGCAGCATTAAATCAAAGTGTACTAACTGAAGGAAAACTTGTGGGCAAAATAAGTGGAATAGAATAACAATGGAAATAAATAAATGTAGCATGTAAGTAAATTACATGTATATGTTTGAGCATTGGTAGAACTGACAAAGCAATGCCATCTGTATACCTTCGGACCCAAAAGCTATGATTTAATTAAGATGTTAAGGACAGAGGGAAGCAGTTTCAGTCTCTGAACTAGTTTCCCATAAAAAGCACTATAATGCCCAGTGTCACCATGAAATCTTAGAGAAACTACAAAATTTCTCCTTTGTGGTGCTCCACAGAAGATAAACTGAATTCTGTCTACCAGAGCTTCAGATGAAGCAGGATTGCCAGACAACCCATATACTTCAAAACCTTATTCTACTTAGGCAAATCCTTGAGCCACTGGAGGTGTTTATCAGACAAGACTAATGCTTCTCAAAAAATACAGCACAAACTGTGCCCATGAACAGCTGCAGTAAGCAGGTTTGGCATCATATACACATGGTTTGTGTTCTGGAGCTGTCTTACTTTTTCAGCTTTAAAATCTGGTAACCCTGTTAACAGAGGTGTCATGCCTCAACACTTCACTGACAACAGAAGCTTTAGTTTTAGTCCTTGACAAAGCCCTTATCCACTGCTGTCCTGATCCATTTTTAAAGAAGATGTTACCACATAAAGAATTCTGTGTTACAGTAAAAAAACCTAGGACTGCCTTACTTCGCTTTTCAGTCTCCATCTCAGTCTGTATGCCAAGTTTCCATGGAGATTTGCACAGGATCTCCCTGCTGTATCAAATTTGGAGATCACAAGCATTTTCTTTCCAATATTTAAGCAAATAAATCCAGAAAAAATATTTTGCCCTTAAGACCCATACCTTGATTCAACTGAAGTCTCCTGTCTGATCTTGCAAAAAGTTAACATCTCTGAGTTTTCTTTCCTGCAAATTCTTTTAACCGTTGTTCTCTTCTGCTACACTTTGCCTGTCTTGTACACTTCAGAGGTATGATCTCCAGGACAAAGAGCATCTTATTAACTTAGCACATTACTAAAGAAAAGGTGGGGAGACACTCTTGGTCTGAGGACTCTGTAAATGAAGCGTACACCCCTGGTCACGCTGTTAAGATCATTTTGACAGCTTTTCCAAACCATCTTCAAGCTCCTGTCAGATATTTATCCATTTTGCTCACCACAAGCAACTAGTGTCTTAAAACCATCAGTGTTTAGATCTTAGCATCCAAGTTGATATACATTGATTTCAGAGCAGAACTAGCTTATTATGGTGATAGTCTACCTGCTTAATCATATACTACTAAATAAATGATTAAAACAATTAACTGTATATACACAGAGAAACACTAAAGTGCTTACAAATATTGCAGGTGATTTGATTTCTTTTTATAATACTTCTGGGGAAAGCAGTATACACAGACAATAAACTGACCTAAGATTTCTGTCTAACAATGTGGAAACTTTAATCAGCAGAGGCTAAGGCAAAAGAAAGAGAAACATCTAAAGAAAAAAAAATACATGTGGCAACTATTCTGTTTTCTAAAGGGATATAACTCTTCTTTGCCTTAAATTCTTTTTACAGCTTTGTCAACATCTTATATTTTACACCTATATAGAAGGCAGAACTGTTTCCTGTAAGCTTAGGTGCAATTTCTATAAGGCTATCAGCGCATTTTTGTTTCATTTGATATTTCTAACTTCATTAAAATAGGATTCAGTAAACTAAGCCTAGAGCAGTTTAATATTAAATACTACAGAACATTATCCCCCTAAAAATACCCTAAAATTGTCATGTATGCATTACAGGTGTATTGAAAGAAAAAAAAGTCATTTTATTTCCCATGCTCAGCCTTGAAAAGCAACATTCATAATGATCCTGATCATGACTTAAATTTCAAATAATAGAGACCAAGGGCAGTTTAAAGAGTACATTAATAAGTTTTAAAATATTCTGATTTAATTTACCAGCTTTTCCTGATCTGTACACACAAGGCTGAAATTAATAGTCAGAAATTACAAATTCCTCTATTCCCCTTCCTCTTTAAGCCACAGACATAATGATGGCTAAATTATTTAGAATGAAGGATTATTTCCTTTCTTCCCTGTTGTCTCCTAACCCACATCTTTCTTCTCTTTCAGCCATAGTTAGCACGTTTTCCTTCTATCCTATTCTCAAATATGCAGAACAAACCTCCTATGAGGGAAGGACCTGAGGAATTTCATAGAGAATGGAGGCACAAAGCAAGAGAAATACTTTGAGCATTAGTTTTTTCACAAAGGTTCACTGCTAAGCTTATTACTGCCGAGTTCTTGCAGCTTCCAAAAAGAAATATAGATAAGAATGTTACAACATTCTCAATGTATATTTTAAACTGTAGCACAGTACATTTATTTTGGCATTTAAATCCCTCATTTCCCCAAGGACAAACTGTGCACATCTCAAGTAATGATGCCCAGATGGCTTTGCAGATACCATTTCACAGCAAGGTTTTTGCTGCTGTAAACTGGCATTTTCACCAATATTTCATATACTGTATTGAAAACACACAAGCTATTTCATATACAGGTCAGCACACCAGTTTTTCATCAATAATAGGTATCATGAAGAACTTTGCTTTCCAGAAATCTTCAATATTTATTTAAAATACATTGCTTTGCAACCATTCATGCCTCTAAGATAGCTTGCCGGTAAAATAAAAACTCCAAGGGGGGTGAGCAAATGAGTTTACTAAGTCAAATAAATATTTGCAGATTTCAGTATTCACCAAGCTTTAGTGTCAACACACTTGCAATCCCCACAAGTAGCAACAAGACTTAAAGACTGTGAGGAAGGAAAACAGGTTTAAAGAAGGAAAGGACCGTACTTGAGTTGTTGAAATGATTAGGTAACAAGCTGGAATTGAAGGAGCAGCACATGGTGTTTCCAAAGAGTTATATAAGTTTAGCGGAAAGGGCTGCTCCATTATGTCAGTTAATAGAACATTCTGTTACTCTCAGCCTGGTCTGTTGCTGTGCAGACAAAGAGAAGAATGCATTATTTTCCTTAAATAGAATCAGAGCCTAGCAAAAGAAGAAAAATACATAAAATAATATAAAATAATTACATTATTATGAAATTGCATCTGTGCCTTTACTGTCTGCCCTTACGATCTTTCTAGACACAGTTACACTATCAATTTCAGGATGTATTCAAACACAGATCAGCTTATTTGAAAAACGGACACTTGCTGACTTCTGCACTAAGGAATTAGTAATTGTTTCACACTAAAGCATCTTTCTTCGAAAGTCTAGAGGCAGATGAAATGCATGAGTTTGTTCAAAGTCACCATATGATCCAAGATCGAGTTACTTCCTCTTTTCTTTGTTTCTCAGTGTGTCCAAGCCCGAAATAGCTAAAACATATTTAGTTCTCTTAAAGACATAACAAAAAAAGAAGGATTCATGGGGGAGTGGGTGAGGGGAGAAGGAAGACTGAATGAAAAAAATCCTTTTTTTTCAACAAATCCTGTGAAGACAAATCTCTTCTTGAATTAAGAAGCAACAAACTAAAAGGTAACAATTTCACTTTCTCATAGAAAGAGTATAATACTCACAGAACATGAACTACTGGAAGCATTGAAGTTGCCGTGTCTCCTGCCAATTAAAGTGAAACTCTTGAGTTTCCAAATGAAAACAAGTCTTTTCTTCCTTTTCAAAATAGACTCTTGAGGATCTAGCAAGAGATCGAGCAGACAGAACCCGTTCGTGTGAGATTATCCTCCCACTTAGCTTCTTATTATCAATCTGCTCAAAGAAAAATTACAACAGAAAGGTCATTGTACTGAAGAAAGCAGCTCAGAGTTTTCAAACCCACAACAAAACACACAACCTTACCATTCACCGTTCAAATATTGTAGACTTTAACAGTAATCCTTCTCGAAAGAGCTAGTTTAAATCTTTCTCCATTAAAACTGTTGGGTTTTTTTTCCCTTTTTTAAAATCATCCTTTGACTTCCATGTTGATTACTTAAAGAAAGGATGATAAATTTTCAGTCTTCAGCTCACAGGCTGTCAGGCTCAGCATTTGGTAAGGCATTGTATATTAACCTTCTAAACTGAACCCATTTGAAGAATGGAAATTATACAAGGTATCTTGCTTTAGTGTTTGTTACCTTTTATTAATTTGTCTCTGATGAAGCTTCTAGGGCCCATTGGGAGCCAGTAATTTTCTTTCATATATGAAGCATTTTCAAAGGTATTTTTATATGATGGAGCCTACTTGCTTACTGGGAGGGTCACAGTGATGTGTTTGACCATAACTTTGCTGTTCCGTGAGTCACCGCAAGAGCAAATTGCTGAGCTACAAGTGATGAGTGACTCATGCTGCTTTCAGGCCTGGAGCTGGCTAGATCCAAATTGCCTTGCAGAAACTGTAGGCCATTAGTGACTACACAGACCGAATGCACAGATGATACAGCTTCTGCATCCCAAAAGTTTGATATATCACTGAGTATGCAGCCAAGACCTTTTGAAGGTTTTTCAGTTTTCCACTGATTTCATGTTCAGGTGATTACCCATAAGAGCAAGACTTTTCAATTATTGCTTGCTTACTCCTTACTTTCATTATCACTACAGGAAGAATTTCAGACTAAAAAACTGCATCCTTTTCTCTTTTCAGTATACAAACCAATTTCAGCCCATTCTGCATCAGTGCCCTTCTCTCTTCCAGTGACTGTCATGTCCTCACGACTTGTTCCACCTTTAAAACTCACCTGTGTCACATATCTTGAAATGTGCAAGTCCTTGAAAAAGAAAAAAGAAATCCACATTTATCAATGATTTCCTCTTTCAGTTAAGGCTGCAACATACCAGGTCGCAACGTATTTTTTTTTTTACATGTATTACATAACGTTTTGATTTGGTGTCATTTTAGTCACTAATGAAATGGTATTGCAGGGACCTTAAATTAGATAAACTAGAAAACTATTATACATTGAAGAGTTAGCGGTCCATATAATGCAAGTGAGTATGCACGGGGCTGTGCAGTGCTGCGCACAGAGCTAGGCCTTCAGGCAAGGGCTGCACCGAGCGCATCCCTTGGTTGTAGGAAAAACTGAGACAGATAATCCTAACAAATGAGCACGGAGGCTGCTCCTGCACTACCTGCAAGTCCCTGTCTTTATCTCAAAGCGGAAAAGGCTGCTCTCATGTAAATGTTCTTTCATTTGACAGTAGAAATGACGAACAGAACCATTTTCTTCAAAGAAAATCCTGTAAGAGCTCTAAAGCCAAAATGCTGATGAATCTCTCCATGGAGGAAATCCGCCACGCGCTGATCAGAGGTCTGTCTGATGGATGCTGCATAGCTCAGGGTTCCCAGCATCTGAAGGGATGTAAGGGATGTAAGATCTATCCTTCTTTTTTCCACCCTTCTTATGTTAAGTCCAATAAATGATATTTTAATCAATACTTTTGGAGCCTGAGTGCCTTTGTTACGGGGATCATAATGAACACTATCACCAGTGCCTTGCACAGGGGCAATATTAGTGATCCAAGAAAAATCTTTGCAAGCTCTTGAGATCTATGTACAACAAACATTCTTTTTCAGAGTTGCTTTTTAAGAATTTTCTGAGTCTAATCAAACCTTTGGTTCTAATGAGTTTGGCTTTGTGGAATGACTTCAGCAATGAACAGGCGTCCTTGTCACTGCTTCACTGTCCATCATCCACCTTTTGAAGGCAGTTAGCACTCAAGGACTGATCACCATTCTCCAAGGGGCTGACTGCTAATAAATCCTGTTACTCAGGGGAAAAGCTGAAGCACAGTAGAATGGGGTTTTCAGAACAGAATAATGTGAGTTTTATTCAGCTGTATCTATTAGGTAATTGGGGTTAAGAACAGCCATTGGAATCCTGAAAATTTAGCAAATATTGATTATTCTCCCACTGATGAGGGGCATGTAGTCAGTCAAGTGTTCAGTGCTACCATGGGTAAATATTTCTACAGCCAAATAGCATTCACTATCTTAGCACAAAGTCACTTCATTGTAGTAGATTGTTATGCAATATGTCACGACACATAAACCAACACAGAAAAAAGTTTTAAATACAAAACAACCTAATTTATGAATATTGTTCCATAGGATGCACAGGGTAAGGCAGAAACATAAAACAATTACCAATATCAAAAATAAAATACAGTAGTAACAACCATATAAAACATTCTGATAGCTACATTTCGGTGTGCAGAGGAGATGCCAACTATATTTTAAACATATTTTTATTATTATTTTAAACAGCTACTGAAGATCAGTTTGCACATGGAAACTTGAGGGAATTCTGGAGGGAAATGTAGAGTCCTCTGAACTCCAAGTCACTAAGCAGTGATAATTAAAAATCTTGTGAAGAGAAGAAGTGCTTAGAACACTCAAATTTTTGAACACATTTATTTTACATGAGAAAACATCTGCCTGCCTTTTCTTTACATGAAATGCGGTAAGCCCAGGTTATGCATTATCCCATTGTCCACTTTCTCATGTGTCTTAATTAGTCCTTCCTTCAAACTTTGTTCTAAGCCATGCGTGCAACTGTGGTGAGATTAATAGGTCTGTCATTTTCCACATCACTTTTTCTCCCCCTTTTTAAGTAAAGGTACTGCATTTGCTATTCTATAGTCATATCCATTCTACCCTGAGGTTTATTAAAAATACTTCCTGGCAGTCCTGTAATTTCATGTGCCAGCTCTTTCAGCAGTCTGCAATGAAAATTAGTGGGTCCCCTGACTTGCAGAAATGAAGCTCTTTAGGTTCTTATTGAGGAACTGGAAATCTCTGTTTCCATATCTACCTTCCCATTAGCCATCTTGTCTTTGTTCTAATGGTCAACATAATAGTTCTACTGAATCCTAATGCAAAGTGTTCATTTCAGTTCTGAATGATACTTCGAATATGCTTCATCTTGTCCTCATTGTATAGCAAACCTGCCTCTATTTTTATGGCTAGATATATTTTTTTTGCCATTTCCTGCTGTCATGTCTTTCGAGTTCTCTCTCAATCTCGCTGGTGGCAAATCTCATTTTATTCCTATACGTCTTAACTTCTGGTCTAATCTGGCTTTTTTTTTGAAAAATTGCCTCCCTTTTTTAGGGACTGCCTTCATCTGTGCTTTCACTCACTGGAATTGAGATATTTATTGGGATCCCCAGGCATCATAATATTGCACAAATAGAAACCTTCACATTTGTGATAGAACAGCAAAAAACAAACAGATGAAGGAGAAAAAGTTTTTCTATCTGAAATTAAGAAATCAAAGACTGACAGAGGTAACAAAGCAAAGCAAATTCCAGAGTTCTCATGCAAGGCATGTGAAACTCCTCTCACAGTTGTAGATCAACAAAGACACCACTGAGGTAGAAGAAATTACTCTTCCTTAACTAAGGAGTGGGAATTAGGGCTGCTGAAAGGAGTCAAGGAACCTATACTTTTCTTCTGCATTTGATCTTTGGCAGTTCTAACTCACATATTATGATCCTTTGTAGAAAAGCAGAAACCAAATCCTGAAGTCTGGATACAGTCAAACCCAATGTCATGAGTGCGAATGCACCAGCATTAAGACCCCAGTTTTCTTGTTATATTTAACTTCTGTATACTTTTTTTTTCAGATGTTCATAGCAGGACCCCTGCAAAGTGCCTCAAACAATGTTAGTGCCATCTGCACAAAATGATGAAAATTTGAGACTCACAACCATGCAAACCACTATAAAGCAGGCCAAATGCATGTGACATCTCACAGTGTATTAGCTGCTGCTGCTGTCCATTACAAGGAAGAAAAGCAGGAGCAGCCAGTGCTACCAGGCCAGAGTAGCAGCTTAAAATTTACAGGTGTTCTTGTTTCTACTAGCAAATAAAAAGCTTTTGCTTAGCAGTTCAAAAGCTGAGTTTTGGACATTCACCCTATCACACATGCATACCCCCAATTATCTTCCACCTGCTCCTGTTCACATATTAGGCTTCTTTACACTTGCAACACTCCCCAGTCAAAAAGCATTGCTATAATTTTCTTCCCTGCTGGGGAACAGGAAAATCTCAATGTCTAAGTGCAACTACTGCAAACACCGAAAACCAAATGAGTGAAACATAAACAAGAGGTTTAATATACCAGAGTGGAAAATAACCTTCTTTTTTAGTGCCTTTTTAATTGTTAAATTTAAAGTCTTTAGTCAGAGTATTCATAAAATGAAATAGACTCCTTAGTATGGCTTCTGCTATGCTCTACTGTATTCATATCCTCTTTTAAAATACCAGTTATTTTTGGTTTGTGGTATGCTACTGTGAGTTATTTTAACTCCAACATTTGTTTTCTAGTCCACAAAGGTAGCATGCTGTTACTGTTCTGATTTACGTGGGAAAATAAAAGCCATTAGAAAAAGGATGAACTGTCTGGAATGTCTAGCCACACGTTACTAAATGTCTTTTATCAGACAGAAAATCATCCATTAAGGGCATCTCTACTTAAGTGCAATGACATGACATTGGGTGACAGCTGCCCAAGCAGGAGCCTGGATGCCAGACAACCAGATTCACACAGCGCTAAAAGGCATCCGAGACTCAGCATTTCCTAGTGTAGCTTTGAGCTAGCACATCCCAATATCTTCTGGATTCAAAACAACTCATTCATTGCTGGTTAAGAGCAGAGGGTGCATCAAAATACAACTTGCTGAACCTTCCTTTAACTATCTGTATCCAGTTCTGTCCTGGAAAATTTGCGCTAACTTGATGTGCCATACCATGGGGCTGCTACTTTGTATTTCTTTCTTCCCTAAGGAAGCCAAGGTGGTAGAAAGTCAAAACCAGGTGTTGCACCTGAGTCCCATGGGATCCCACGGAAGTGAAACATTCCCTGAAGGGCAAATTCCATCATCTAGTAAGTCCAGGGATGAACTATCCTCAGAACCCAACACATCACTGCCAGGATGTTCTAATTCACCAACCAAATGCTCTACTGCAACTACTGAAGATTTTCCCCAACTGTTAATTGTTGCTGAATCAAGAATACCAGATCAACAAAAAATGCACCCACAACTAGTTTAGCCAACTGCACCATTTTTTCAGTTCATTGACAGCCCCCCTGAAACTTTAAAAAGAACATCTGTAAAAAGAAACTGGAACTACCGAACTAGATGATCATTCCCTACTGAGCAATATAGCCCAATAACTTTAATATATCTCAACGAACATTTAGAGGTCAACAGTTCATCACCCTGCAAAGTTATGTACCACAAACTCTGGGAAAATTTCACTGAGGAAACCTCCAGAGTGTGTTTAAGAATCCCGCATTATTCAAACTCCTCTAAGCCTTTCATGTACCCTCCTTGGATCCAGAAGCAGCTTTTAGGCGTCTCATTAATTCTCCTTACTTTTCAGAGTTCCAGTGGAGCTGTCTTGACCATATTTAACAGGGTCATCCGAATTCAAAGTCTGGCTGAGCAACACACGCAACCTGGATGATGAGATGCTGATTCTTATTGGCAGGAATGGCACAAGATATTGCAGAAGACTTGAGTGTAAGAGGGGAGCGGACTGAGGATATCTCACCAGGTGAGCTGTTCTGACAGCTCTCTGAAAGTGCTGCTAAATGCCAGACAAAGTCAGGTCAGATGTAGTCATCCTTACCAAGAAGACCATTAGAAAAGGTGGGCACAATAGACATTGAAAAAGAAAAAAAATATATATATATTCAGTCTCCCAGTATTCATTTCACTCTCAGTAAGCAATAAATCCAACTGACCTCCTATCTTGGAGGTTGGGATGACTATAGCAGCAGGAAGCTACAAAGGAGTATTAAAATACAGTACTGCGATTACGTGCTGAGCTGGGTAGAGATGTATTGATCTGATTTATTGAACCTGCTGTCAAAACCAGCCTGTTATAATCTGCATCCGACATAATGTGTCTCTGACAGTACTGTCCTCATCAGTTACATGCTGTGCCTATGCAGGTTTTTTTCCAGACGGCTCTTGCTAGGGTCCTCTTCATCCCCCCCCAAACAAGGGGTCATGCTTGCTATAGTTAGCATACTTGCTAGCTGCTAGCTCTTTCCCCCAGCATTCTGGCTCTGAAATTGAGGACCAGATGCTTGTTTAAGTGCAAGTTGGACTGAAGCATTTTATACATCTTGATGTAGCTCTTGGTCTCCAAGATCAACTTATTTGCTTTGAAATTCATCCCATCAGGCACTTACCCTCCCTGATGAGGTAATTTAGATGACAGAAAATAAGACCAGTGAGGAGAAGGATAATGCCAAACGTGGCTGCAGCTGAGATCTGCAGTACATACAGGTCAGCAGATGGTTATATTTACAGGCATTTCAGTTTTACCTAACATAGCTCTCTCCACTTGAGTAAGTGTGAAGGTACCTATGAAGCATCTGTCCCTCATAGTGCCCTCTGCACTTACCTCAGTTCACGTATGCATAGCACAGAATGCATATCAAGCTGCTTCCCAAGTGCCTTCTTCAATGTCTTCCCTTCATTTTACTTGTTCTGAGCAGTACTTACTCTGCCCCTGCTCCATGATGTTGCTTCCTCCTTCTCCCACACTTGTAACAAATCCTGGTTACTTCAGCTCTCATGCTGGTGGCCTACACAACCCACAGTTGAACTGCCGGCTCCCTGCTTCAATCCTCTTGGTCAGTTGAAGGTATCTAATACCACTTCAAGTCACATTTTCTTGCTATTTCTGTGTCCTCCCCAATGACCTTATTTGACCTTTTGTCACAACCCTCTTACCTTTTCGTTTCTGAGGTAGCTGCACTATGCATGCTGGCTATCCAGAGCGCCCTTCCTAAGAAGTTCAGACTTCCTACCTCGCTATTGCTTTTCTTGCCTACACTCTTTGCTGAGCTATACTAGCCATTCTCTACTGACTGTGCTGTAATTTTGGCTTTCAAACAAGAATTCCCTTTTACAGAGCTTTGACACAACCTTCTTACTATCATCTCTTCTGGTGTCCATCATTGTTTTTTCTTTCTTTTTATTTTCATGTTAGGTGCATCCTTTTTGACAGCTCTTCTTCTACAAAACATCTCAGATTAATGAGAGATCAGAGATGCAGCAGTTTTCATCTTGCTATCATCACCTCAGATACCTGTGTATACTTCATATTTGTCTCCTAAGCAAACTCAAATCTCAGCCAACTTCTAATTAACTTTTACCCATTACCTAAAGTGCAACAAGACTTTAAAAGAGTCCCCGATCCCTCATTTCTACAGGTCCTTTCTCCTTTTCCCATCCCTGTAAGTCACCATCTTGCCTATTGTTCAGGATGATAAAACTCAGAGTTAACTTCAATTCTGAGATGTGTTGTGCTTTCTTGCCTGCCTTTTTTGAGCTACAGTCTTTCCTGCCGAAGTCCTGTCATGCTACTAAGCTCATTTTCACACTCTCACTTTCCATCATGCTTACTGTAATATCACTTATTCTACCTTTGAGAAATAAAGCCTTTACTTGTTCATATCCATCCTGAACACTGCTGGAAGGTATCTTATTCCTAGATAACCTCTTCAACTACATCAGCCTCTTCACTTTGCCTCCTTTGAGGGACTTCTTCCTCTATCACATATGTCATGCGCTATTTTCCTCCTTTTCTTTTAAAGCGCTTCATGATTTTTTTTCCTTTAATTTTTTATTAGCTATTGAAAAACTACTTCCAGTGCCTATTTGGCTTAAGACTGGCTCCAGCCATCACTTATTTCCTATTTTTACGAGTATCTTTTTACTTGACTTACCACAGTTCCTCGTGGCAGCTTCCCTCTAAAATCTATGTGCTTAGCTAGGATAGGAGCTGACAAGTCATACCCTAGGCATGTCAGCCCTCCTGTCTTCCTTCACTTCCTTCACAGTCTCTCAACTACCTGCATATCCTCAGTTGCTTTTGTCAGCATCTGGATGAAAACACATCAGCAAGGATCAAGTCTAGGTCCACTATGGAAGCACGAGTACCATCTGGAAAGAACTCTTCTACAGAAGTCTTGTATGCTTGAAAGCACCTCATGATTTTCTGAGGTTCAAGGTAAAAAGCTAAATGATTCCACTATGCCCAGACTCTGGTTCTTTTCTATTTAAGAGTCTGTAAATTTTATATTAGTCTAATATGATCTAATTATATGTCATTATTACTTTTATTGTGGCAGCACAATGTACATGGATCAGGACATCAAAGTCACAGAGCTATCTCCATGTACAACTAGATGGAGAACATATTCTTAGTCCTGCTTTGATCTGTCCTGAATGGAAAGTCATGCTTTCAAAATTGACTCTCAAAAATATTCTTTGTTTTTTTTTTTTTTTTTTTTTTAAAAAATCTATACTAAGAGCATGCAGATCATTTTGCATACCATCTGCAGGGTGCTAATTATACATACTGTTGTTATTTGTCAGTATAAGATATTCCAAAATGATATCTGTAAGCCATCTGCCAGCTATCTTACATTTTTTAGATCATCAGCAAGAAATCCTATACATTTTTGTCCTCAGGTAACAATATGCAATATGCAAAAGTAGTTAAATGTAAGTGACTTTCTAAAAATGGATTCTTAACATTTAACCAGTCAAGTGAATTCCAAATTAATTATTCTAAATTATTTATAACTGTCATATTCTAAGCCATGATTTTAATCAGGTGTTAGGCAAGAATTTAAAAAGGTGTCTTATGCCTTTTTTTTTACATGTCTTATGTGACATCTTTGAGTAGAAATCTTATATCTTTGAGTAGAAACAGCACGGAATTTATTTGTTAAAAAAATACCATTATCAGTTAAATTATACAAACAATCTATTTTACGTTCCTCTAACTCCCATTTTTGTTTTTTATACCTTTTTGATATGGAGAAAACTCCTGGTTTGTTTCTACTTGTTTGTTTGTTTGCTTGTTTTTTAATGCAGGTGATCAACATTATTCGTGTTATTTTGCAGAGTACTTCCTTTTTTTAATAATTCACAAACTAAAATGTGTAACTTCATTGAATAATGAAGGATGCAACAGGAAATAGCATTGAAAGAAGAGAAAGTAAGATAGAACACACAATTCCCAAATGAGCATCAACTGAAAAAGTCAAATATGTAAAATAAAGGGCGACTATGCAACCTCCCTTTACGAGCTTGTATAGATAATCAAAAGAAAATCCCATAAATTAAGAATATTTTTACTCAAAGAGACACGTAAGGCTTGAAGAGGTGCACTCACCTGACTTTACAACAGGTTCTTTCTATGACCTTCAATATCACTCAGTCTTTCCACATTTCAGATCTTTTTCTGTGGAAAATAAAAATAAAACCTTAAAACCATACTCATAGTCCTTAATTTCCACCTTTGCTTTTTTTGTCCATTAAGTATGTAAATTCATAAGAGTTCTCACTATTCCTCACTTCAAGTACTCATGACAGCAGTGGCTTCCATTTTAGCTTGCATCACTGCTACTACTATCGTAAAGATGCACGGGGAACAAGACAACCTTGACCAAACCTTTTCATGTTAAAATTGCAAAGCACCAAGACACCTAGGATTACATTTGTTTATTGGTGATGAGTTTGAGCAAGCTCTATAGGAAAGCGATCCTGGAAAAGGATGGCATATAAAATGCTAAATACATCTGGAGAGTTCAAACGGATTTATGCGTCTGTTTAGTACAATATCACACCAGCTGTAAAAAAAAAAAACAGATACACGGATATCACCTTAACATAGCTGCCTGAGGTCAACTACAGCAGTGCGGCTATTATATTAATTGCACCTAGCTATGTTAAGGTAAGGACCACTCGACTCCAACTAGAATTTTGCCACAAAGCAACTATCTAGAGTTAATTACCTCGCTACAAAAGCACACTATTCTGAAGAAATGAGTGTGCATTCTCATTTTATAGACAGATTGTAAAGAGTTTACAGAGGCCTATTTTGAGAGAAGTGATACTCCAGAAGAGCAGAAAGCCTCACAGGAGAAGTTGTGAGTAGTGAATAGCTTGTGGAACCCTCTTACATGTCAGTCAGACTACTTACTGCAGAAAGAGGAAAGAGCCTGTCCTCTCATGGAGGAGAAATGTTGCCAGAGAAATAAATTTGTGGGGGAGAAAAGAAGAGGAAGGGAGAAAAAAAAAAAAAAAGTAGAGATATGTTCCTATATTCTCCTATCTACCCACACTTGAGGTCAAACAAATACAATTTATTGTATTACTTAAGCTCCTTAGATGAAAATTAATGCTTAGTGACATTAAAAAAAATCATCAATAGATCTCACAAGCTTCAATAAAATAGGTACTTTGAAAATCCCATGGTGATTTTTATTCTTGACCACATTACAGAGCTGACAGTTTTTTAAGAAATTCTCCGTGCCAAGATAGCAATCATTAATAACACCAGAACAGAGTTCTACCTTTTCAGTTCAATAAGGACACACTGGAGAATGCCAAGATATTCCGAGAAAATCCACAGAAAACAAAGTTTAGAATCCTAAATTTACCAAGCTTTTAAATTATGAAAATTAATCTACTGAGACAATTCGGACCTCTTTTTCTTGATCACTGTCTATGCAGACTCTGAATGCTGTTCATTTAGTACTAAGATTGTGCTTTGATTGCTTTCCTCAAACAAGTTAGCATCAACAGGTCTTACACATTAACTGATTTCTTTCAAGGAACCAAACCCAATAATGGCCTTGGTGCTTCATTGTGTGTGTCATATTACAGTTAACTTGCATGCTGCCTTTGTTCTCTTAATTTATAGCTTAACTGCTATAAAGAACTGCTGTAATATATTCATTTATGATTTATAATTTTGCAGTCCCCATGCTCTCTCACAGAGATGTATGCCTTCATCATGGCCCACACAGGCTCACTCATACTGGTTATCATACAAAGTTAATAGTTTAAATAAACTTCACCACTGAGTTTACAAAGAGTCTGAGTGGCTCTTGCACCTTAACCACAACAAGGACAAAATATCATTCCTTAAGCTTCTGTCTGTGATCATTATCAATTTAGATTCTGAGTTTAAAATTTTTCAGAAAAATCATCTGCAAGAGCTTAGTTTTCAGGCATATACCCAAGTTAATTAGATTTGTGCTCTATATCATAACCAAAGCACCACAGAAATGTTTGTCAAGGAAATAACTCTCCCTTGGAAGAGTTGAAAAGTGTGAACCGTCTAATCTGTGAAATTTGTTAGCATTTTCAAATGCAGGTGCTGTGATTGTCCCAGCCACCCAAAACAATGGAATTTTGACACACAAAAAGGAAAAGCCTCAACAATACCCAGTCTCCAAGCCAAAAACCACCTCAAACTGAAATATAAAATCATGTTTTATGAATTTGTTAACTCTTTGCCGCTGTCACTGTTCTTGCTGACAAAAAAACAAACAAACAAAAAACTCTACAGAAGTTGAAAAGGGGAAAAAAAAAGTGGTTTTGTGTGGATGCATGCACCATCTTTTATGCATGCAAATCAACTAAATGATGTGTATTTATATTTAGGATTAGAGTTTTGCATAGAAAAACAATAGATAAATGTGTGCCAACAGTATCTAGGTTATATCCTATAGGAATTGAGCCTAATGTTTTCTCTTTACACAGGGTAAAAAAAAAGGATTTTAAGAAGCAATGAGAAATGAGCTTGCTTAGAAATAAGTCAATAATGATACACAGATACATGCCAGAAGCACAATAATTACATCCTTTAAAAAGTTATAAATGCAAGAGATGTAAAATAAAGTACAAGGTATAATGAGACGTAACAAATGAGATGCAGGCATAGCCGCATTGTAACACAGAGAAAAGTGCTGGTTTATTAATAAGTTAAAAGACAAATAGTCACACATATTGAAGAAAATGCCTCTTCCTAACCTCCTGTTAGCTGTGTGATGATGTATGTAGCTGCCAAATTTTAATAGTCTGGTCCAAGTTTCACGGAACAGATTTATTTTAGTTTGTGACCCTTCTCCTGGCTGGGCTGCTGCAGCAGGTCTAGGAGCCGGAGACACCAAGCATCTCTCCCTGTATATCCTGAGGAGGGCAATCACGATGCCGGCTTCTGCAATGGTCTGGAGCACCCACCACGGCAAAGTCAGAAAGCTCCCGACATTAGTTTTGAATGCTGAGCCTTCCAGACAGCCATGTAGAAGTCACTTCAAACAAACAAACAAACAAACAAACAGAACCCACTTTTTCACTTCATCCACACTTCTTTTTCCCTCTGTTAGGTCAGGCACTATTTGAAGTTACAGACTGTGAAAGGAATGGTTGTCTTATATCAGCAACTGGAAGGCAGCAAAAAGCAGCCTACAATAATACATGACAGCAAAGGTCAACACCAGAATTTAAACACGTGTCCTTCAGCACTCTGTGCACCTTCAAAACTTAAATTATTACATCTTGCTCACTGAAGGACTTGCGAAGAAATCTCTATTTTTTGCTACATGCAAGAAAGGTTTTTAGTGCTCCTCTCAGTCTGAACGACGGGATATAAGCGCACGTGTCATACACTGGCAAATAGAGGTGGTCAATGTCTGCAGCAGAGAAATGTTTGCCACCATACATAAAACAGAACCACTGGGGCAAGTTGATGTTTAGCAAAAGCAACCAATCCCTTCACTTGTTACTCTGCAAGGCAGTTGAGTTTATCCAAAATATCAGCCTTTTTGTTCACCGTTTATTGTCCAGGACTCACAGCACAGCAGACACCCAGGCACCTGCTTTTTAGGGGTGGCCAGGTAGAGAGACACTTTCCAAGTGCTCTGAGAACACTGCTCCTTCATGACAGACAAATCCGCAGCAGACGGACCGCGGCTAAAGCTAGGGGACGGAGAGGGACATCCCTAGTCAGGCAGCTGGACTCAGCCTGCTCAGCTCACCAGGAGGAAAGACCCATACAGACTTTATGCAGGGAAGCTGGATTATTGACAATTCATTAATTCATTATTTACCAGTTTACAATTTCTCAGTGATCTAGGCGGGCGGATAAAGCGATACATGCCGAGTCTGAGGCCCACTTGTTTCAACAGTCAGATTCTTATTTAATTTCCCTGGATCTTTTTCACTTCGGTGAGGAAATAAGACCTCATACAGTTTGCAAACCTCAGCCTCTGGTAAATAAATACGAACAAATATACTCTAGCAGTTCCTGAACAATTTATTAAGGTCTACATTAAATGCGATAAATAAATCATTTTGCTGTACTCCTGGCACAAGCCGCTTTATGAAATCTGGTAAAGATATATATGGAGCAAATGTCCAGACACACTCAGCAGGTGCGCCCTGGGCTCAGGTGAAGTGCACTGACCTTCATTCTGCATCTCGAACACTGCCACACTACCGAACATGGGAAGGGTTTTATCGATGTCCACCATAGAGTGTCTGAGGCTCCAGGCTCAGCTTATCCGTGACTGAACTCATCCTTACAGCCATAAACCAGAGGAGAGCCCCTGCCTCGTGCTGGGTGACTTCAGAGGCTCTGCTGGCTCCCGCAGCTGGAGCCCGACAGCCTGACACACCCCCTGCATGAACCCAAGCGAGTTATGGGATACAGCTGACAGGCTGAAAGGAGCCAGGTCACAGCTGGAATAGCAGCTGAGCAGCTTTTCATAGCTCTAATATTTACTATTGACAAGACATTCACGTACCGCAAGGCGCAGTATTTTCTGCTCTAAGAACACCTCAGGTAATAGTTGTCCCTATTCATTATGCCCAATCCTCAGCACAAATCAGATGAAGCACTTCTGCTGGAAACCAAGATAGTATCCTTGATCCTAAGATGTATTCTTATCTTGCTGTCTACAGCCTCCAAACACTGACTTCGATCAATTTAAAGCCTGACTCTTTCCACCACAGAAGAGGAAGTGCAGCTCACACCCCAGTAACATCAGGGGAACAAAACCTGCTAGGGCTTGTCTTGTGAATCAGGCTGAAGGGTGAAGATCAACACAGCTGTTTCTCTCTCACTCAAAAAAAAAGGCAGCCTCTAATACTACTGCTGCTTACAGGTGTCATCATTTAAATCCAAAACATTTTGCAATCTCCCGCTTTGTGCTAAGTAGAACCAAGCAGATGCAAGAAGCACATCCACAACTATTTATTTGGGCATTTTAACTCCTTTTTTCAATCCTGCTTGAGCCCTTTGGGTTGCTTTTCTGAAAACGTTTGAGTCAGCTTGTTTTTCTGAACTCAGACTTTGAAGAAATTTTAAAGATCCAGAAAGAGCTTTCCTGGCAACCAAGCCTCAGTTTCATCCATACACTTATTTGTACCAGAGCGCTTATATATTTGCCTAATCAAGGAGTAAAAAAAGCACTACAAAACAACACTTCTGATCAATAGCTTGTAGGCACAGAGCTCGAAGGCGAAGAGCTCCAACACTGAATATTCACCATCAATCAATAAATATTCTAAAACACTTGCTGAAAAAAAAAAACAAAAAAAAATCTGTGTAAATCAGTCTGCTCACAAAGAGACAACTAGCGCTAAAATAAACATTCTTCTGTTATGGATTTAATGACCCCTTCAGATCATGAAAGAAAAGCCTAGTTAGAAGACAATATTGAATGTGTCTTCCTCTAAAAGAGGAAAATATTTCTAAAGGTTTTGACATTTGAACTGTCACTTTTTTTTTTAACCAACCACATATGGCAGGAACTAGCACATCTATGCCACTCGTGTGAGTGATGATCTGTGAAACAAGAGAACTGAGAAGGAATGATATAAAATACATTTGTTTATTTTCCTATTCAAACAAGATGCTTTCTCAGAACTTTAACCCAGGAAGTGGAAATCTATTTTGTGAACTATACGTTAGGCACAAATTTATTTTTGCTGTATTTCTGGAAAACACGAGAAATCATATATTGACAACATCACACCACATTTAATTTGCAGAACATAAAATGTGGGTGTTAAAACTTTGGAAGAGACCCTTATTTGTCTTGCAAGTAAACTGTTTATCTTTACAGTGAATTTCAGAGAAAAAAAAAGCATTTACTCTTCAGCAGTACAATCTCTAGAGATGAAAAGATGGTTTAGAAACACCTGGAAATTGTTCATATATATGCACACAAATATACAAGTACTTCCTGAGTTTGCTGAACCATGGACTACATTATACTTCTTACAGTTTGCATTTTCCTAACTCCATCCAGATGAGATTATCAAGGTATTTTTCAACACAAACGACTTAATCTTTATAAGTGCAGCAGAGAGAGATTCAATGACCGACTTGAGGGCACAAAAAATAAACTCTCAGGCTGCAGTCTGGCAGACTGAAAACTACCAGTGTCCTGAAGTTCACTAGAAGATTTCCACAATAATCCTCTTTACAGTCCTGACTTTTTTAAAAGTGATGCAAATAAATGGAAGAATTATAGCTACATGTAATATGACAGTCATGGGAACTAGAGTCAGATACTTCCCAGGTATCAGAAAATCTAGTATGACAACTAAAAAGAAAAATCTAGTATGACAACTAAAAAGAATCATTTTGGGCAGTAGAATGAGCTGGAACTCCATGTTAGCACCTCAGGTTAAGGTGAACAGCAAGCACTGACATATTGTCATGCTATTGCCTAAAGAACACCAAGGAAGAAACCGACTCTCAGAAAAAGGTCTGAGAAGTTTGCAGCAAGCAAATGCCCTTGTTGAAGATTGCCATGCAAACTAAACCATCATTTCTTCTAAGTTAAATGGACAGCTAGAAGACTTACGGGTTAAACACAACGTACACCAAAACTCAAGAGAAAAGACGTACCACCTTTTAGAGGAATTATATTCCTTTCTCTCCTTCCTTTCAAAGGATTTTAAAAAGTATTTAATGGAGTAAGGCACTGAAAAACAGATTAAAAACAACGTAAATCTTGATTCAATTAGGAGTTCCTTGAAAAGTCACCTTAAGATTCTCTTGCAGGCAGAAGAGACGATTTTCGTTGTTCAAAGAAACCTGGCATTAGCCATCCAACCAAGAACTAGTGAGGCTACTGTAAGACCAGAGAACCTATCAATTCACAGAGTGTTTTCATTTTTTAGCTTATTTTCAGCCATTTATTGCAAAGGTATGTTATTCAAAGAGCAAAACACTCAAAATACCTTTGAAGGACCCACAGCTAAAAAGTAAAGTTAACAAAAGTAATATTAACTTTTCTGCAGCACCCATTCTTCAGAACTTCACTGCAGGAACAATAGAGTTTGGTTCCTCTCTCCAAGCACTGTATTCACCATTTTATTAAGGATCAGATTAAGTCAATATCAAGGAATACTGACTTCCTCCAGTTTGCGGGGTTTATAAGGAGTGTTGGAATGCAGAGTGCCCCTTAAAAATACTTTTTGCACAGCTGATAGACCAGCGTATCCAAGTCTGTGATTCACCTCTTGGCTGAAATTGTTTTATGTTTTAAACCTTTAAGCTTTAAGACTTGATCAGGCATTAACACGTCAAGCAGAAACTGAAGATCCTGGCAGAAACCCAACTTATCTGCCTTATTACATATTGAAGCCAGCTCCCTCCACTTAGTTGCTTTTGCCTGAGACACAGATTCCCAGTTTAGGAAACAAGTCTAACTATTAACATGAATGCAACTGAACAGCATACATGAATTGCAGATATGACCTGTATTTTCAGTGAAGTGACATCGCTCCAAGTGCAAGGACACAGGGTCTGACACAATAGTTTGCTTAACAGCATGAAGCCAATTAGAGTGGATTCAAAAGGTCAGATAATCCCACTATTTCTGATATTACACTGAAGTCAATAGAATTATTTATACAAACAGACAGGGAGATTTGCAATGATGAAACTAAAACCCACGGACTTTTTTAACATATAAGTCCAATCCTTCACCAACTATGCTTTTATTACATTACTAGACTCTAAGTCAATCACCTTTATTTTTGATTAATTTATATCAATTTAATTCATGTTAAACTAAAATGGTAAATTAATTTAATGTTGGTGTAAAATCATAATCAGACCTAACAGCTGACTGTGAACCCAGCTTTTTACCTCCTGTATAAGGAAAAATGAACAAAAAGTTAAAAGACTGCGTAGAGTTCATAATCTGCAGAGGACGCTCAGCAATACAAAACAGCAGTGAACAACGGAGAGAAGCTGAAGTTTAGCACTTACAAGCCAGCTGCACTGCACTCGCATTCCCACACGAAACCTGAAAAAAAAAATAGTATTTCAAGCATAAGCTGGCCAGTTGCTACACTAGCTCAGCTGGTTAGCATTTATATGGTGGATAAACTAATGCCACCCTCATACTGGTCACACTTGGGTGGAATTCCTTAGAGAAAGATGAGATGTTCCAGAGCTACGTTAAGAAGCAATGAGGCCATCCTATGGCATCCTGCCATCCTATGAGGCCACCCTATGGCACAGTTCCTCAGTCGAGCCAGGTTTCTTGTAGAAGAGCATTTGTAGTAATGTTATCACTTCCTAGATAAGAAATGCCCTCTGTTTCGCACAAGGCACTGGACCCCTTTACCCACTTGCCCCTTCTTGTGAGCTTGTTATCCTGCACCAGCTCTTTCATCGCATCTACTGAAAACATCAGTTTACATCTTCTTGTTAGGTTACATCTTCTCGTGCAGAGAGATGCGGAACACAAGAGCTGACCCCGCACTTTGCAGTGTGCAGGAACGACAGCAGTAGCCCTGTAGGTATGGGATAGGGCAGCCCTGAGAGCCTCACCATGAGCAGAAAGGGCTGAGGCAGCACAGCCCTATTTTATTTCAACAGTATTGTCTTAAGTTACTGAATACCATGCACTGGATTCCAATTTCAGTACCCTAGCACTGCTTTGAAACATCTCTACTGTGACCAATGCGGTCAATTCATACTTAATTTCAGTTTAATGAGATGAGGATTCCGTTTCCAGTGTTAGCTTGTGGTGTTGGTCATAGTACTTGCCTATTAAAACTTATAGCCATGACACAAAAACAAACAAAAACACAAAAAGGGAAAAAAAGGCTTGCCAGAATATTCCAGATGTGCTGTGAAGTAAATGCCATTTAAAAGCTTGTTCAAGGCTCAGTCTTCTAGGTTTTCCTTTTACTGAATACATACTTCAACTACTGCTTTGTATGCCGGACTCGTTCTGAATTTCAGTTATGATACCTGAGCATTGCACTCCTCCTATATGGAAGTCTCAGAATTAAAGAAACAAATATTTATGCAAGAGAAAGAGATACAGGCATACAGAGAGAGGCACAACAGCCATTCCTAAAGAGATAGCTTTTGCAAAACTCATTGTGCCAGATGCTGAGACCAATTTTTCTGCAATATTACCAACTGTCTTCAGCATTTGCTCAGGATATACAGTGACAGTGTATCACGGGCCAAGAGAAAAGAAAAGCAGATCACATACTGTCTGGAATATCTGACGTTTTTCGGAACGGCAATCAGCTCTCCCCGCAAAGAGCAAAACACATGCTCGTGTGCCACGCTGCACTGGAGCCAGGAGAAAAGGTCACATTCAGCGGAGGGCTGCAGCGCTCGCTGTAAACCGAGCAGCTAGTTAATCTCCAAAATGAGGCCAAGGGATTATCCACGGGTAATCATATTATTTCCCAAATACACTCTGACACGGGAAAAACAATATTCCAGCAGAATGAGAGGCTATCTGTGCCACTGTGGAATACTTCGAAGCTACGGCCATCAGTTTTGTGGATTTGTGTCAAATGCGTGGTGGGTTAGAAGAGATGAGTGATACCTCCTCAGAGCTTTCCTATGAAATGTACCTCTACGACAACATATTTAAACAAGACCTGACAATAGTATTTGGGTCTCTATTTCACACAAGTGTGCTAACGATTTTGTGCTAAAGATGGGAATAGAAAAGGCACCAAGCAGAGCAGCGCAAAATGATTTTATCTGGCAGTTCTTTTGCTATGATTTCACATGGAAAAAATGATAATGCAGCATGTCAAAGAGCAATTAGGTTGAAGTATTATTATGAAGGGAAATTTTCAACACATTAACCATTCTTAGCTCATTCCTTTTTCTTTTTTTTCCCTTTTTTCTGGGCTTAACTCACCCTTTTGTTTCTGTGCTTAAGAACCTATAATGTACCTAGAAAAATGTTTATCTTATATGTAAGCACGGATGTAGTTTTATTAACAGCTCTGCTCAATCATTTAGGATAGAAAATAGCATTTATATAACTTTCTACAATTAGATGTGATAAAGATATTTAGTCACAAATTGATCTAATAAATAACAGCATATTGGCATTATTCTTAGTAACTTCCATTGCTTTCATCATAAAAAGTATAAGTACACCAATATAAGACAAGAATGCATAAATTAACTCTTGGCTTAGTTATATTATTAGTGCAGTCATATGAGCAAACTGGAAGCTTACGTGCATAACGTGTACCTGTATGGAAACTGGGCAGAAAAACTGGGCAGAATCTGCTGCTGTAAGTTTAATTGAAAAAATCAGATGTTCCTCCACACTATAGATCGCCACTTCCTCCACCAGCCCCTGCTTTGTTCTCATAACCTCCTGTTCATGGACACAGAGCTCAAACCCTTCCTTCTCTTCATCCCTGAACACAGCCCCATTTTTTTTTTCTCAGTTTCTAATTAGGATTCAGTCGCAGGCTGCAGATCAGATGGAGACAGTCCGGGGGTCTTGCTGGCAATGCTGGTCTCCTCAGAGGAGCTCTCCAAGCTTCGGTATCACGTTTCCATGCCAACAGGCATAGGAAGGGAGTGAAGCTGCTGTGGCTGTGATGGAAAAGTGCTGTTAACTGTAACTTCCCCAGCCCTCTGAGAAGATCATCAGAGGACAGAAGACCATTCATATACAAACAGAAATGATTTAGAAAGGACAAAGGAAGTTTCTGTCATGCACTCCTCAGCTACTTGTGCTCCAAAGAATAACGTTTTTGAGAGCATTTCCATTAATTTCACACCAGTTCGCTCACACCACTATGCTCAGTTCAGGACCTCATCCATTTTGCAGTTAAATTGTTTAAGTCCATGTCCAGTCTTTGCATCTCCTGTCTCCCGATTTCAAAACCCTGCTCCTTGGGGCTAAGCAGTTCAGCAACACGGTGCTCCGCAGTGCTGGCTGGCCTCAGGCTAATGTATTTCCCATGTCTTCATTTCTGGGTTATCACAAACCACTGTGGGATCAAAATAGCAGACTGCAACTTAATAACACACAGACAGAGCTACATAGATATGTAGACAGCTCTCTCACACCTCCAAGCCCAGACCTCTTCAGCTTCCAGCACGTCCGCACCAAGTACATACACCCCCGGACGCACCAGCTAAAGAATTCCTAATCAGCCTGGTCCAAGGCCTCGTGGCCCCTCCAGCCCTCGCAAACTCTGCCCTTGCAGGGCCGGCCCTTAGTGAAACATGGTGCTTTGTTCACGCGTTTTATTCAAATAGTCTGTCACAGAGCTAGTCAGCAGCTGTGATAGCCAGGACATCCATCCTTGTTTTCCCTGGGTAAGGAGGAGGTGACAAGGTCCTTCTGTGCTCCCATGGTTGGGAGCATAGAGTAGGCTGGGAAGCAGAAGTGGCAGCAGAGGATACAGCTTGAACAATCTTTTCCACAACGGCTTGGAGGGCAGATCATCCTGCTTTGGCGATTCTTCTGCTCCCTAGATGTGGAAAGACCAACAACCTCTAAGGTTGAGCTGCAGGGCCACATCTCAGCCAACGATTCAGCAGGAGGACTGAAGCTCCTCAGCACTGCGAGCTAGGGCAGAACATAAGCCCCTAGGGACATCCACACTGAATTCCCCTCCCGCTGGTACCTGAATTTCCCCGCTTTGCGTTTGACTGCTCTTGCTGTTCAGTCATTGATGTTTGGCCATTAATTAACACCCAAAATGGAGTTGTGCAGTGCTCTGCCAACATCTTCCTTGGAAATAGATCCCAAATGTTCTGAAAAATAATAGGTTTGGAAAATGTACTTCAGGTCTTCTAATAAAATCATACAGCATTTAGTTAAAAGTTGTGCATGAGCAATTAACTACGTAACAGATTATAGAGAATATAAACAGGTGCATTGTAAAAGAGAATATAAACTTGTTTAAGGAACAGAGTTATCCTCTGAGGCAGTACAGCTATACAGCAACTTCATCATAGCTACATAAAAAGGTATGAGATCACATAGCCTGAAAATCCAGCACTGTATTCTCAGAATTAAGCTGCATATGGGCCAGCTCCCATGGAACTAAGAATCAAAAGCAATACCTAAAGAATACCTTTTTTCCACTTTCCAGCAAACATATACTTTGCAATGCTGTGTTTGCTATGCCAAATACTCTCTCCTCTTTCCTGCCTTTTGGTTTTGGGTTTGCATAGTCCTCTTCATATGCTTTAAATGATATTAAAATCATACTGAAGCTCTTATGTTTAGCAAATACTTCTTGATTTCAAACAGTATGCACATCACATTCTTGCAGATTTTCAAGGCTATTTCCACATCTCCTGAATTTTTATAAAGTAATAAATAGGGCGCATCTGTAACTGGTCCCCTTAGTTTCTATCTCCTACCTACTGGCTTTATTAGAAATTTCAGCTCTGTCTACTTAAAGTCCCTGCTTAATGATACAGTTCCCAGTTTTGGTCATTAATACCTTTACTATTTAATGCAGCATGACAATGAACAGAGTGCATTTCATATAGCTGCAACTACAGAAATGCCTAATTTGGTATTCCTCTCAAACAAGTAGAGCAAACGCACTAAAATATGTTAGAAATATAAACAAGCTTGGGGAAAAATATTTGGTGTTAACAATTTGTCTGCTGCTTCAAGTGTTTCTCATGTCTGTACAAAGTTGAACTGAGTTTTCAAGGTAGTTTAAATGACAGTTTATATTAATTGGACAGTATAGTATTCATATTTTGATATTATTTTTGTTTACCTTCAGTTCTGTTGTAGAGTTCCTTCTTTTGACTCTATATATCTTAAGGGTAAAGAGTCTAGAAATTGTTTCACATGTAAAAGCTGTTACACTGAATAGTTTGGAATTGTGAGTAAAATATTTTTACCTGTATTCTCACAGATGTTACTCACTGCAATTATAAAATGAGCTCATGAAACGTGGCAGTAAGGAATGATGACTCAGAGATCAAATTCCTTTCTCTTCCTAAGCTAAGACAGCTTAGTCCTTGTCCATTTTTATACTTCTTTCTGTCCCTCTGTCCTTCTATCCTGTCCTCATTAGTGACATCCTCTGCCACTGAAGTAGCAGCTCCTCTATCTTCTTCACAATATTGAAGAATACTTGATGCACATCAAGGTTTAAGATTTTGCTTACAGTACTCTTACTACTGTCCATAAAACCTCATCTTCTTGCATAGGTTCAATCACCCTCTCCCAAGAAATCATGGCAAAAGTCACATTTAGTTTAACTCTCATTTTACTTCTGTCTCATATCTCCATTAATCTCATCTCCAAGGCTCAAAATCTAAGATCACCTTTGTTTTTCTTTGCTTGTTCACTGTGAAACTCACCAGTTCGTTAATGCTCTATCTTTCCAATGCTGCAAAAACAGCATTTTTTCTCCTCTAATCACCTCAGTAGCACACTGGATGCTTCTCACTTTCCCTACTAAAGTATCCCACCAGCCAGAACTCGCTCTCGTACTCTCACTCTGCTCTGAGTCAGAATCAGCTTCCCAAGATACCGACCCTCAGGTGCATTCAAATAAGAATCATTCTCCAAAGAGCAGGTAGATATAAGCGCAGTGGAGGTGGCTGTTCTATCTTTCACTGTCTAAGAATAAACTTCATTATGCTCTGAGCAACTTGTTACACAACTGAGTGACAGAATCATTGAAAGATTATATTGAAAAATTAGCTGAAGCTGACAGAATTATTGAAAGATTACATTTTAAAATTAGCTGAAGGCGTTATAAACCTGCATATAATATAGTTTGCACACAGTTTCAGAATTTTAGAAAAACTGTTCCAACAGTGTTTAATATAGACTTCTCATGTGTAGTGTATGAATATAAGTTCAGAGAGAGAAGGAAAAAATTTAAAAGGAGTTACTTAAGAAATGACAAAAGAAAGTACAAAAGCGACACGGACATCTTGTAGGTTCACTGTATAATCCCTGCAACACTTTCAGGACCCCTACAGGAGGCTTACACAAGTCACTTCAGATGAGCTGTGAAGACACTCATATCACAACTAATGTACCAGCTAATACTTCAGCCACTCTATGAAGCAGATCTCACCCCACTTCTTTGTCCTAGGTGGTCAATGCCCAACACTCAACAGCAAAATAGAGCAAAGAACCTCAATCCTGTATTTCCTAAAACTCCTGGCATATACAAAATCCCCTGAAAGTGTATAGAACTATTGGAAATATTTGGCATTTTGCTATAAGCAATAGCTGCTAAATATAAAGATAACACTGAAAAAGAATTTAATTTCTGACAACAACATCTTTTTTTCAAAGCATTTTTGAAAGATTCTTGTGCATCTATGAAGTATATTATAAGCATTATGAAAGTACTGCAGGTAAATATAAGACATGATAAATGTGGTATTTTAATCATGTAGGTTTCTTGTGGGCTGTGGGTTAATGTGGGGTTTTAATCACAGGATGCCAAAAAAATCACAAAAACAGAGTTTACACCAATTTTAGGACTAATAGCCAACCCTGCGACTCTTACAGGCTGGTTCTGGCCAAGACATCAGACTGTTATTGGGTTCTCAAATGTGCCATTCAAAGAGACACTACTGGAGGGCCCAGGATTAATCCTCAATACAACAAATAGAATTTTCAAACAGAGACAGTCACTCACTTTTGAGAGGAGTTTCTGGAAGATTGAGAATGTTCTGACACTAACACAGGAGACTATACATATATATTAAAGCTCAGGAACACTTTAGGCTCTGCAGAACTCGAAATTGGAAAGTTCATCTCATCCTCTGGGAGAAGCAAACAGAAGAGCTGGAAAAGCTTATTGCTTTAAAATCACAGTGCAAATGGAGAGGGGAAACCAAACAAAATCTAGAATGCAATACAAGTGCCTAGGTTCACCATATAATAAAAAGGAGAGCCTTTGCACTTTATATAATGCCTAAAAAAAATCAGTGCATACTTAAGAAGAAATATTCTTTACCTTTTGTAAGGAAGACAGACAAATTCAGAAGACGTTCTGAAAGATGGACAAATAATTTTCCATGCTATAAGAATAGCAGAGTTCTAGGCAATACTCTGATGTCAGTGCACTTTTGATATCTCATTCAGTACACATCCACCTGACCATTTGGGGAAACCTCCATCACTGCTATTCGACCGCTGTCGGTCCTTGACAAGTTTCTTACAACACATGCTTTTCGGTGTCTGATAGGCACTGAGGTCCACATAAAACAACATTCTGAAGAGAGCAACAGAACAGAATCACCAAAAGTTCCAGGAAGTTTCAAAAAGAATCGCTGCATTAACCCTAGACAGACAAAAAGGAAAATTCCATGTTAAAAATTGTCTTTCATCTCTTTCACTCCTGCCGTAATGGCAGTATTCAGCTAAATTAGTGAGAAAGCAGACACCACAATAAATGTCTGTTTTGTAAAGATTAATTTTTATGCTATCCAACCCATACATACACATTTGTAAGGATATATAAGGATATCTCAAGGATCATCTTTTCCTCGGATATGGTTCAGAATTCTCTTAAACTCTTTCATTCCCTTTGCAGTGGAAAGAGATGCTCAAAAAAACCCAAACAAACAAATAAACAAAAAAAAAGTGCAGCCTTTTGTTTGTAGACTGCTGACAAGTGACATGACAGCAAGCAAGATCATTACACATACAAAAACAGGGTTAGGACTTTTCAAATGGTATCTTAACCTACTCTGAGATTAAAATATTAGTTACAGTCATTCAGCTGTGAGAAATTGCTTCCTTTTTTAGTAAACTGGATAAAAATAGATGTAAATGCAAATTTAGGAAATCCTTATTTTCCAAATGATAGAGAAATGCTCAGTCTTGCTTCTAACCTTTGCTTCTGCTGATATTGAGTCAGGGTTTTTTTTGGCTTTTTTTTTTTTCCTTATGACAAATAAACTGGAGATATACAGCACTACAAAGTGCATCTGCCTTTAAAAAATGATCTGCTGGTAATATGGCATGGCACATCTTCCCGAACTTCCCCAATAAATTTATACTATAAATATTCCAATGTAATTATGCTTACCTAAATTATATGCCTTTCCCAGCATTAGTAAGAATAAAACCGTGCATGCCTTTTGTTGCCGTAATTTACTATATTTTGACTATAGAAGGTTCTCGTGTTCCACAAAGATATTTCAGTTCAGCTCTCTTGTGTTTGGACACTCAACCGTCTCAGGATAATAATTTGGATGGTTTCACTCCATTACTCTCATAGTAACTGAATCTGCGCCGTCCACACTAATGTAATGATATCTCAGAGACGCATGGAAGACTTAGGTGCTAAAGCAAGTTCCAATATTTTAAAAAAATAAATAAAGGGAAAGAGGGGAAAAAAATCTAAAATTTATAGAGGATGGTAAAGTCTATAAACAAACATTCCGGCACTGGGTGAGCAACATGATCTGTTCAATATAGTAGCAGCTACAGAGGACACTATTTACAGGCAGATAGGTACAGGAAGGAGGAGTGGAATACGGAAGAAAAAATTAGGGCAACATGACAAAATTATGGGTGGTGCAGCTAGGAAAAGAAAGCAGCACTAGCAGAAGGAATAGGTGTAGAATAAAAATACTTGTAGTCAAACCTAAAAGAAACAAAAAGGTTATCAGAACCAGCTAAGAAATTCTCTGCCAATGACTGGCTCAAAAAAACACCGCAAATCTCAAGGCCATACAGAACATTCAATTCATCATATTGAATTTATCTTTCTCTCTCAGTTAATATTTTTTCCACGCATTCAGAATACATTTGTTGTCACAATGACTGCATTTAACTATAAGATTCAATTTAACTTGCTTCTTGTCACATAACTAAAAGCAACTATCATCAGCATCATGAACCCAGGTCTGAAAAAAAGACCTGCTTGTTCACTATCTTCCAGAAAGAAGCACATAAAACTTTACCATTCTGCTCATGGGTCTTGTAATCGAAATAGCGTTCTATGCAGCAGACATATGGGGGCCATTCTAGGCAACAGCACTCTAAAATAGACAGTGGAAAATGGGGATTTCTCCCTGTATTGCAAAATCTTAATTTCCTCCTTGGATTAGGCAATTTCTCCCATGTCAGTAAAGACAATTCCAGCCAACCATCCACTGCAAACGCTGTTCTCAAGGATTACAGTCAGCAGCTCCATGTCACTTCTCAATGATGAGTGGGACACAGGAGCACACGCCAAGAACTGGGAGCCTTCACAGATGAGGGAACTGCTCCGCATTCTTTGGCCAGGGGCACCAAGGAGCCAGCTGACCTCACGGGAGAAGAGGGAGGCAGGAGTTTGGTGCAGGGGGCCGGGAAGGCTCTAACTTCTGAGTGCCTTGGCCAAGGGGGAAAAGCAGAGGGCCAGCTCGGCCGGGAAATAAGGATAAAAGGGGGCTGCGTCCTCCAGCAATTTGAGAGACCCCGCAGGGGTGTGCCTGGTGGGCTGTCCCGTTATTCGAATAAAGTTCTAGGACTCCCCTGTCTCTTGTGTGGACATTTGGTTCTTGACAGCAAGATTTTCTGTATGGTCTAAATATCCCAAATATCCTATCACCTAAATATCACTTTACAAACAAAAATTTTCAAAAGACAAGGGGGAGGGAGACCTGACTCACCTTTCCACTCCTTTCTTCCCTGCCCACCTAGATGAAAGCAAGCCCAGAAGAAACTCCTTCCATTCTGAAGTCACATTTCTCTCAAGTACGTTTATTTCTTCAAATGCAGCAGACTATGAGATACTGACAAACAAACTATCTCTTCTCCCAGATCAAACAATTTGAATGCACATACACATGCTGTCTTACACATACCAGCTACTTAGTTGGAGATTTTACTGTAATATTAAGTAATTAAATTATCTTTTCACCAGATTCCTCTGCGTTTCTTGTTCTGTTGAAATGCACCACTCTTTTAACTGGCTTAGGATCTTTCTTTTTCTGTTTTCAAACATGCATAATTTAGGCATTTTTAAATACTCATTCAGTGACTTTAGTAGAATATGTCCCTATCTTCTGACTTTAAGACTAGCACAACTGAAGTTGTTTCAGGAGACATAGTAGCTAGGGTCAACTTCTATAATTCTAACACAAATTAAATGAGAAAATAAATTTGGGATAAGCTTTTTATTCTTCATACAGCAGCAGAACAATAAAGTTGCCAACTGAAAAGCATCCAAAAATCACTATTTCAAAGTGGTAATATTGTAGGAGTCAGACAAGTCCTTATATTGTTGTACAGTGTTGCAAGCTCTGTTCATATTCTTTACAAAATCCAGTTGTTTAAATCTGGAGAGGTAATTAATAACTTATTTTGCAACTTAAATTCCTGTTGGCTGCATTATGACCCCAGGATCTGAGAGCAATGCCAGAAGCAGGAAATTTTAACGTGTAGAGAGCCTTTACAGTAAGGCAGCACACAGAATAGAGAGCAGGGAATACACAAAACTGAATTTTGTAAAGCCTTTCCTAAGTTCTTAACTTACACAAAAATGGGAGAAACAAAGCTTCCTCTTGCAGAAAAAGCATCCAGACCCACTTAGGCAGAAGTTGCCACAAAGAAAACTGATTTTTTCTACATGCCAACTGGTTAAGGAGAGCAAGGGTCACCTCCAGGGGCACCTGCACAGCAGAGGACTTTACCTGGACAAAGGAGGGGACAGTACCTGTCCTTCCCATACCCAATGATGCTTAGGTCTTGGAACTCACACATTCAAGAGATAATATGTAAAATATACGCTGTCTTCACTTCCATATTCCAAATATACTAAATCCCTTTTGATAGAAGATGATATAAATAGTGGAAATATCTGGAACCAAATCTTTTAGACTGCTCTCTATATATATATATATTTTTTTTTTCATAGAGAAGGAACAAAGTTATCCAGTTAAGAGTTGTCACACAGTGTAATATTGCATTAAGAAAGTGTTCCAAAAATCCCAGCAGTGGCAAGATGTAATTAAGTCATGCAGTGAAAATACTTTACAGCAGCAAATTTTCAAAAGCATCAGGATGATATCAAGCTATTAGTATTGCTAATAAATGAACATTTCATAAAGCATGCTAAGAAGTATTCAAAACTGTGCTACTTCTCACATGCATGCAGACTATTAAAACTACTCTGCATGCTTCTCCCTTCCAATTAATGAAATATTTTTATCAAGATACGAGAGCAAGAGAAGCATCCTGTCTTCATTGCCAGTATCCCAGCACACTGCTGAGAGGAGACATCATCAGAATGTCCATTTATACCTGAACCAGCAATATGAGAAAAAGAAGAGCTGAATAGACTTAAACACTTTAGAGAAAGTTTCTAAACAATCTTAACCAATCATTTCTTCCTCGCTTGAAGCTGACGATACTCCCCATACTCCTCATTAATGACAGCATCACAGTCCTAGTTTTCTGTGAACTTGGTGTGTCACAGTAACTCTTTCCCTCCTAAGCTGCCCCATCTACAAAAGTCATTTTTTGCAACTTTGTGGGATATTACTGTGAGCTCCAATCATTAAGCAGTCCCAAGTCACAGAATCCTAGAGTAGACAACATAGATACATAACTAGTTATGGTATTAGAGCTGTACTAAAAAAAAAATAAAGCATTAGCCACAGAAAATTGGTGGTAGAAATACACATAGTTTTGTGTCTGGGCAATGGTTACACCTACACTGAGAATTCTTCACTCTTCTGACAATTTGCTTCTTATTCCATTACCACTAATGGAAAAATGTTCCTTTGATTCCTGTGGAAGTTAATAGCTAAATTGATTTTAATAGGTAAAAAAATTTTATAGACATTTCATAAAAGAAAAAGCAATCTCTGAAGTAAAACCAGAGACAACATGAAATAAGACTTCCTTTAATCTACTACTTCCTTTAAGCAGCTCATGATCCTGTCTGGCTGGTGTAGTAATACTGAATCTGCGTTAACAGGTATGCAGATTTTTAGGTTTTATGGATTGGATTGGTGAGTTTTAGCAGCAAACCATCAGGTATTATTAAATCAGTATTACTTTTATTGACGATTTTTGCAAAGGCTTATTAACCTTTAATTTGTCCAGAGAATTTGATATATCCCATGTGAGAATTATAAACTCCAATGGACAGATTATATAAAAAAGGAAGAGGGAAAGCAATAATGTACCGTTACTATTTCCCAAGTAGGCAACAACATTGTAATCACAAGGGAAGAGACCTTTTGTTCAAGACTGGGAAGGAAAGGGTAAGAAGGCAAAGCCTTCACGAATGGTGATTTGAAGCAGACACCGTGACAGGATACTCCAGTCATGAGAAGAGCAAAAACTGCACTGGCGACAAGTGCGATGTATGAGTGCACATTCCCCCAACCAGCTTGAAGCACTGCCTTGAGTAAACAGTGTTGTCAGAGCGCTCTCACCAGCAAGCAGCAGCGGGCGGTGGAGAGCTGATAAAGTGCCGAACCAAATCTCCACTGGTGAAGAGAAAAACTCCTTGGTTTGGAAGCAGAGTGCTCCCCCAGCTATGACTCAGATGTCACCAGGCCCCTTGCTCAAGACAAGGTCACCAGAAAGTGCTAAGGCTCATTCCTCACAGGGAAAGCCCGAGGTAAGAAGTTGGAGAGCTCATGATCTAAAATAAATCTCCGCTTTTCAAACACACAAGTGTAATTAAGTATGAAAGAAGAGGAGCTATTTAGGAGTTGTGATCATTTATAGCAAAAGAAAAAACTATCAATTAACTAAACAAAATCAGGGGTTCAGGAAAATCTGGCCTTCACCAGGAGCAGTGTCTAAGTCTAATTTAGAAGATGGATTGAGTCCTTATGATTTGAGAGAGTATTTTTCATTTCTTACTTGCCAGCATTTCTAGCCTTCACTAGCTATCACTTTTGCAATAGCCATGCCTCCGCTTAGCTCGGTAGGAAGAGCTGGTCTCTGCTAGTGGAACGCTCACAGGGAGTCAGTGCTAGTGGAAGTCCGTGCTAGTGGAAGTCAGTGAAATAAGTCTAAGATATCTTAATTAGATCCTATTTTGTTAGTAAGGATAAAGCAATTATGAATATTTGGAACATCCTTAAAGGATTCTGGCTTGCTTCTCCCCATCTTCCCAATAGAGCAACTCCAAATGTTTTTAAAATGCTGCTTGAAAGATACACAGATTAAACAATTTTTTTATTAAAACATCTCCTGTTGGTAGTCTGTCATCTCTGAGATGAGATGCTCATACACTGAGCATCATGAACACACTACAACTTAAAATGTAAAGAAGAGACTGAAGAGATTACTTTTAGTCACTGTGCCTTCACTATGGCTTGTTCTCCTGCATCTATCCCAACGTCAAAATTTACAGTGTAGTTCAAGCAGCCACGTGAAGCCGAATGATCCATAAAATATATCTGCACTGTGTGTGCAGTGGCACCCATTCTGAGTTGCACTCCAACCATTCCAGAATACCAGGAAAGGCAAGTTAAAGGCCAGTTAAAGGCATGGTTAATTTGAAGAGTTAGAAGAACCACACAATACTGCACAGCAATACGCTGATAAATCATTTCCGTTGGCACCAGCTCCTCCTCTTGAATGGGAACTTGGGCATTAAATAATCCCATCACATATAAAGTAGGCATATGTGAAGAACTCATTCAAGCAATTAGAAAAAACCCAGGTGGCTCATGTTTGTTGGTTTAAAAAACACCTTCTCATTTACAGTGTTATAAATCAAGAGCAATTGCATAAAAGATTAAGAAATCAAACAGGCATGGGAACAGAAGCAGACCTACTTAAGAGTTATCTAGAAAGCACAGTTTCTGTCTCAAGGGAAACTCTGACACCTTACCACCAACTTCAATCTCAAAGAAGATGCAAGTCAGTATATAAAGAATTCACTGTAACATAAGTCTGATACACTAATCTAAAGACGCTTAAACTAAAATTTTAGAGTTTCTGCAAAGTACTTTATTTTGCAACACTGGTTAAAAACAAACCACCTTTTAATTCAAGGTGCTTGTTTTGAATTTTCCCGTCAAAAACTAGAAGTTAACTCACAAATCAGCATTCATTAGGAAAAATATATACTCTACTGGCAGACCACATATTAAAAGGGAAATATTTTTATATGCTTCAAGACTAGCATATTCTTGTCTATAATTATTACTAATGCAGTATCACTTGATGATCCTGCAACATGATTTTAGAATTGTGTTAAACGGTTCTCTTTCTTGTCCTATGAAACCAATTTATCAAGCTAAAAGCTGTTTTCACCGATATCTTGTTCCTTAGCAGCTTACTCAAGGAAAGAGACTATAACAATTTTATTATTATGAGCTAACTAAGATATAATTATATATCTTTCCCCTGCATGTGAAAAAAAATGCACAGCTCCTCTTCCAAGGCAGTATCTCTTCATCTCAGAATTCATTTATATGGTATTATAAATGGTCTTTACCGCAGCTACTTATCATCAGAAACCATTAATTTATTCAGACTCCTACAGAGGAATGTGATCTGCTTTGCTCCTTTCTTCTCACAACTGGAGCCACGTCTCACTTTCCAGCAAACACTAACTGGGATGATGCAGAATCAGTAGTAGCCAGTGGTTTTTGGTCAGGCCTACAGTGCTTAAGTATAAGCAAATTTGTCCTGTTGTCACTTCATGGATAAAATGGTGTCTGTAAAATAAGAGTTAGGCTAATACTTCATTGAGCACATTTAATATTTTTACCCCATTTTCATGAGTTCTGTAATTCCTCACAAAAAAAAGCCAAAACCAGCTAATAACATGTCATCTTTAAGTCACATCTGCAGCATCTTGGAGTGTGGCACAGTGCACACTTTATCATTGAAGGAAGACAAGGTCTTCTGCAATGTTTCCGATCACTTTTTACTGATTCAGAAAGTTCTGAAAGTGCTATTAAAGCTACAAAAAGGTGATACTTGCACTTTGACTTCTGAGAAATTTTGGTAGCTTATTATGCCCTACCTTATCCATATTGACTTGGGAAAGCTGGCAATGAGCTAGTGTACTCTACATCTGCAAAGACAGGATATCTCTAGCAAGCTACCCATAATTGGCGAAATTTGTGGAATGCATTAATTCAGTATCAAGAAAATATGTCACTTTGAATTAACCCTGCACCAGCCAACAGAATTGTACATTGTTTGAGGTGCTCAATACACAGGTGTAAGGCGAAGTTTGACTGGCTGCATCCTGCTTGTCAGCATTCCTCATACCATGCTGCCTGCTAATTGTTTTCTAGGGCAGATGCAAATGCCAGCCCAGAAATTCAAGGGAAAACCTTAGCCAGCAGGAAAAACAATCTCCTAGCTAAACCAATTAATCTATTTCTTTCATTTACATAATGAAAGAAGATATCAATCACTATATAGATGTACCTATAGAATAATGTGAATGCCAGTGTCTCTGAGAGTGAAGTCTGTGGATGTCAGTTACTGTTAAAAAATAATTTATAACTAGTTTTTAAACAATGTATATTAGCATACATGTCTGAAGACAAGATTCCCCCCTCCTCACCCCTAACAGCCATTTTCCTAGCAAGACCTGCTTGATTTTCTTCTGCTTTTTCTGCATGTTATCTACTTGCTCACATTATGCCCTGTAAATAATGCATATCTTTCTATTTATTTTCACTTAGCTAGCTGAAATGTGTTTTCTTGAATATGCAGCATTCATTTAGGAAATGCTGCAATAAAATTCAACACACCTTCCTGATAACATTCAACACCTAAAGAAATATGAGGAGGTCAGAGCCTTATTCCAGGTAAAACAACATCTTTAAAATAAAGGTAAAATTGGAAGCAAGAAGAAAAATCCAATATCTAAAAAATAGGTGCCCCTAGGCCAGGGCTCCACATCCTCTACCCAGTTCTGCTATTCATGACCAAGGCAAACAGGTCAGCCTTTCTGCACTATAAATCCTAGAATAGGAAATGTTTTCAAGATTCAGGACTTTCAAGAGAGCTTCCCAAACTCCCTGTGGATTGTAAAGTACTCCCAAATCCTTGAGTGAAAGGAGATAAATAAATGCAAGGTTCATTTGTTTAGGAGCTTTACAATAATTTCTATGCAGTGTCATTACTACTAATAGAGCTGTGTGGCATGGGACTTCATATGCAGAAATAATATTTCTTATTCATTTTTATTTAGGTCCAACTGCAGCGGAGCTTTGAGCTCCTCTCTGTAAGTAGGTAAAGTCTATAGGTCCAGAACAGGGAGAGATCTGGGATGAACTAACACTGATAACGCATTTCTGATTAGCTTGGCCCAAACATACTTCACCACAAACCACTTCAACGTGTTTAGCTTCAAGCCTTAAAGCCTCAGTAATAATCACGGGCAGAACCCACAGGCTAAAAGGAAACCACACACTCCAGTGCCTTGCTGAATGAGAGTCTTGCTGAAACCTGTAATTTTGTATTGTTTTAAAGCACTTGAAAGTTATTCAACAGATTTTCACATACTGTTAGGATTAAAATTACACTATGCAGGGCAGAAAAAGAGTAATAAGTCCCTGACCAAAGATCTGGTTGTTTAAACAAAAGAGGAAAAAAAAATATGAGAGAGAAACAGAATGGGAAATTGAACTGAAAGAGGAAAAAGGGTTTTGATTTTTAGGTTATCAGCAAAACCATACTGCCTGGCAGGCAAGATTTACAAGTTCTTCTGTTTATAGGCAGACATAATGGACAAACAATATGAATTTAAATTCCTCAGTTTCCTAAAGAATCCCTTGAAATCAGTTGGGTCTTGATTCTCCTCTGAGAAATGTAAATCTTTGAAATAATTCTATCTCATCTCTACTTAAAAAAAAAATGTAGTTTTACAATATGCCTAAGGCAAGTGGTTTTCCAAATTTTTTGAAAGAATTTGCAAATAAAGGAAACAGATAAACCTACAAAATCACATCATCAAATATGTAAAATGCAAATGCGCAAATGTGGAATTTAGAATCTTGATTATTAACCAATTTATTACATGTTCACATCATGTTTTCATTCTGAAAAGAATGGATGATTATAAAGCAAAGAAAAAGGAATTTATAAAAAATTTGGGAGTAGCTTTTGACGAATACACTATATTGTCGTGTACTAGACTTCAGTATGATCATATTGAAATATATATTTGAAAAATCCTGGAAAAGATAATGAAAACTGAAAATTTCCTTTCTGCTAACTTTTGGAGAGGGTTT
>JAWLRI010000480.1:58137-74257 GCA_034781795.1 Crypturellus tataupa | reverse complement strand
CAGGTGCTGGAGGTGCCTCTGTCCCTTGGGGTCCCCAAGGAAGGACCCCACTGCCACGTGTGCCTGAGCAGCCAGACACCCCTCCAGGCCAGCCAGGCCAGTCAGCGCAGAGCTGCCCCTATCGCCCTGCACGTGGAGGGGGCAGAACCCCACGGGCCCATGGCCTGGCAAGCAGAGTGCAGCAGCGGGAGCAGCAGGGCCCCTCTCTCACGAGCCAAAGCCGCAGGAGCTCCCAGGTTTGGGGGATAATAAAAAGACATATGAGAGAGCTGCGAGTGGGGACGGGGCCTGGGCCCCTGCAGGGCTGCCTGCCCGGACCCACCTCCTGCCCCGCCAAGCAGTGCCGCCTCCTGCGCGGCCTCTGCCACCCGCTCAGCCCTGCGCTGCCCTGCACGCCTTTACCAACAGTCGTGTTGGTAAAGGCCTTTTCCTCCTCTGTCCCCTCGCAGCCCGGCCAGCCCGTGTCTCAGCAGGGCGCTTCCCCCGAGGAGCATCCCCGCATGGTGAGGACTCCCTCCCTGATTCCTTATGAGCTGGGAGCTTGCTCAGCAGCTGCTTTGTCCCTGCGTGCGGGGAACCAAAAAGACCTAAAACAGACCCGAGGTTCTGCTGATCACAATAAGAGCTCTCACAGCTCTTATTTACTCTGTATCTCTGGGCTCAGACTTCCTGTTTCCATTCTCTAGTCAGTGATTTTTTTTTTTTTTCCTCCCAATGCTGCTGCATCAGCCCATTCAGAATCGCCCCTTTCTGCGTAGCTCTTACGGATTCTGATTTCTTCTAGTCAGTAAAATGTCATGTGATCTATTGGAGCCCTGGGTCCAAGAGAGCAAGTGTGCAGGCTCCCCTCAATTTGAAAGCACAGCAATATTACACTATTTGCCAGGTCATTTTACTGCACTGGGGCCTTTTATTTAGTCACACGGTGCTTTAAGACCGCTCTGTTTGCCAGCTTTAGTGGAAAAGGAAGCACAGAAGAAAAATAACTCTCCCATGAGGCCACTCATTGGGGACCTTTTCCTCCCTGTGGCAGCGGGCACTGAGATGCCTCTTCCCTTCCCTGGCTCTGGATCAAGAGCCAGAGCAGGCAGGAGGAATCAGCTGCTCTTGTAGGAAGCTCTGCAGGAGCTTCCCCTCCAGAGGAGACACCTCTGGTGTCTGAGCAAGCCCAGCAAAGGCACCTTGTCTTGCCCAATGACACCTAATGGCCAGGGCACACAGTCGGGGTCCAGTTACTTTCAGAAAGAAAACTAAAAGAGACGCTTTTTTGGCACCAAAGCAAGGTTTTGGGGACAATTAAAAGGTGTGTGACAGAGGATCACTTTCCAAATGTCCCCGAGTTCATGTGTATAGACCTATTATCATGTGGTGTGTGCTCTTCCTGAAGGGTAGGTTTTAATTCTAGATTTTTTTGCCATGCAGACAGGAAGAGCACGGGAAAAAAAAAAAGAAAAAAAAAAAACACTAGAGGTATCTTCACTCTATGGTCCTTCAGCTCACCTAAGTTCTTAGCTGTGCAGCACCTCATGGTTGTGGTCTCCAGTGCTCTTCTCTACTAGATACTGCTGTTTCCTGGGCTCTGCATTCACATGCATGTCTTTACTCCGTCCTCCTAGGATTAGTCTAAGACGGTGATTTCTTTCCTGTTTCTCTTGCCCTGCAGACCACCTCCAGCACATGATGTCTCTCAACAACTCAACAGCTGCCCCATTTGCATTTATCCTCACAGGCATCCCTGTGCGTGAAAGCTTCGGGCTCTGGCTCTCGCTTTCCTTCACTTTCCTTTATGTTGTTTCACTTCTGGGCAACTGCTCCATCCTGTACGTCACCAGGACTGACGCCAGCCTCCACAAGCCCATGTACCAATTCCTCTCCATGCTGGCCACCACAGATTTGGGCTTGTCTCTCTCCACCATGCCAACCGTGATGGGCATTCGCTGGTTTAATGCCAGAGAGATTAGTTTTGATGCTTGCTTTGCTCAGTGTTTTTTCATTCATGTTTTCTCCTTCATGGAGTCCTCGGTGCTCCTGGCCATGGCCTTTGATCGCTACGTGGCCGTCTGCTACCCGCTGCGATACCCCTCCATCCTCACTGGGGCCAGGATAGCCAAGGTGGGGCTGGCTGTGCTCTGCAGATGTCTCCTGGGGGTGCTCCCGTCCCTCTTCCTGCTCAGAAGGTTGCCCTTCTGCCGCTCCCACGTGCTCTCCCACCCCTACTGCCTGCACCAGGACTTGATCAAGCTGGTGTGTGCAGATGTCACCTTCAACAGCATGTATGGACTAGCTATACTTGTGCTCATAATTGTGATGGACCCAGTGCTCATCCTTGTGTCCTACATGCTCATCGCTAAGGCAGTGGTGAGCACTGCATCCCCAGGGGAGCGCCTCAAGGTTTTCAACAACTGCTTGTCCCACATCCTGGCCGTCCTCATCCTTTACATCCCCATGGTTGGCTTGTCCATGGTGCATCGTTTTGGCAAACATGCCCCGCCTCTCGTGCACATCCTCATGGCCAACGTGTACCTGCTGGTGCCGCCCGTGCTCAACCCCATCATCTACAGCATTAAGACCAAGCAGATCCGCACGGGTGTCCGCAGGCTCCTCATGCCCAGGCAGTTCTGCATGGGGAAGTGATGGTGAGGGACGTGCAGGGACAGGGCTCATCTTGAGGGGAGAGACCGGGTGAGAAGTAGGGCCATGCCACGGACCAAGTCAGCCTCTCAACACGTCTCTCGCACTGCACATCCCCCATATGGAAAAACCCCCTTTTCTTCTCTGCTGACCCCATATGACACATCGGGGCTCTGCTGGGTGACTGCACATCTCTGGACAGCTGCCTCATGGTGGCTTCAAGAGCCACAATTGCCAGAGAGCAATCAGAGGAGCAACAAAGAGGTGGGAAACAGCCAACCCCATCCCTGGGAACCCCTTGCTCTACAGAGCACCAGGTTTGGGTGAGCGAGCCCTAATCCTGCTCTAAATCCCACTAGGACCTTTCATCACCTGAACCCCTCTCCTGAATGCTGCATGAATCCTGGTGCTGTACTGGGTGGAAATGAGCATGGGATTTTTGTGGAGTGTGGATGGAAGGGGTATGTGAGGGTCCAAGAAGGGAATCTTGGACTTTTCCAGGATTTATCACGTGATGTGGAGGATAAAGGGCTGGGGTAGGGGACGGCAGTTATCAAGCAAAGAGAAATGGAGAACTGTTCTAGCTGAATCTGCTCCATCTGTGGCTCTGGCCAAGCTCTGCACCTGGTCACAATTCAGTCCAGCCTCTCTCCTTACTATGTAGTAGTTAGGAATTCAAAGCCACTTAGAGGAAGATAACTCATTTCACCAGATCTGAAATGGCAAAGAAGAAACAGGAAATGTGAGATAGTCATATTAACTTTAATTTGGTGAAGAACATTTTAAGAAACACACCAAATAGTTACAAAGCATGCATGACCCAGCAAGGAAATCATCAACGATGACTGTGAATTTCTTAAGAACAAAACATGACAAAGCAATCTCACTTCTTCGTTCAGAGCAGTCTGCCTTCCTACTCTGGGAGGCAGAATAGACAGAAAGCTAAATCTGCCCTGACTTCATTTCATCTGTTCTGACACATTTCACATCAATATTCAGAAACAAAAAAGGGGAAACTGATCTAAACGAAATGACTACACAGTGAAGTTAAAACTCATTGAAAAAAAAAAAAAACATTTTTTTTCAAAGAGAATTTATCAATTATTTATCATCAAAGAGGAAAGATAAAGCAAACAGGGATTTGAAGGGAGCTTTCTTGTTTCTTCAATTATTCAATATTTTCAGGAATGAGCTTGAGCAGAAATAGCAATTTTTGAGGAGCCTCAATGTAGCCAAAGTTATGCCATTTGGGGTATTTATAACCCATCTTCCTTAAATGCAGGAGTGGATGCATGTTCTCTCTTCTTATTTTTGTTCCTCTGTGTCCCGGCATGGGTGTCCCTGTTCATCTGGACAAATGGGTGTAAGAGAACATGAACCCCTGGTGAAGGGACGCGCGTTGGGGACCAGCTGTCCCCGGTGTTGAAATCTGCAGGGCGAGAGGAATCAAATCCTTCTGTGATGGCTTGGATGAGCTGGTGTCCTTCAGGGTGGCAGATGGACTACCAGATCTCTTGAGTTTTCTTCAGTTCCTAATTTTATATCTCTATATAAACTTCTACATTAAATAAATCTGTCTCCATCCTCTATCTTGTTTGTTGTATGTAATTTTTGACAATCCTTAGCATGCACTTGCCAATAAGGCAAGCGGTCAACTTGCACTTCTCTGTGTGATTTTAGTAATAACAAATATTTGTGCGTTGTTAAAGACTTACCAGCGTCGTTTATCTTCCTGCATTTTCATTGATAAATTCCTTATAGAGTAAGCTGTTGTTCACATTTATTGGGTATCAAGCATAAGGATGTGTGTGTCTGTTTTCCTTGTACATCTTGGATTTTAGTCAGGATTTGGGTCCTGTGAATCCTGCCCACTGAGCAGCACCAAAGCAAATATCATTCTGTGGACACCTGAGGTCCCAAGTGACTTTGGAAACGGTCTGAAACCTCCTTGGAGCCTGCGTGTGCTCGGAGGGTCCTGGCAGAGGGATGAGGTTTTCTGCTCTGAATCCATGAGGACCCCTAAAGGCACAAATGACAAAGCAGATAACAGCTACGTGTGATGCAGAGGAGTTATCTGCATCAATGCAAAGACAAAGGCTCTTCTGTAAGCTTGTCTTCCAACTGCATCCATTGGGTTAACAAAAAAATATGATCTGTCTTACAAAACAAAAACCTGGGTCAACAAAATAACATCTTTTTGTCGTTGTTTTTGAGAAAATGCATCATTAATAAGCATTGTTTCCTAAAGATAGAATGGAACTAGCATTACGAGCTATTAGGTTCAAATAAAAATTATATAGGACCATTTTCTAACATTAAATGTACTGTTCCCAATAGCAAAACCATGCCCTTCTGACAAATGAAGATTAAATAATTACTGAGGTGGAAGCTGTGCCTTTCTAATGGGGCATTAACCTTGATCAGATGTGACTGTCAGTGTCACTGCAAAGGGCATCAATAAATGTCTTTGAAAGGTTCATTTCCCAGAAGCTGGGCTAATTATACAACAAAATGGGTAATAAAATCCCTCATCATGGTCACCATTTGGGCACTGCTCATTGATCCCCCACTCGGATGGATATACTGACACTCCTCGAAAGAAAGACAAAAATAGCAGTTTGTCAAAAACAGACCTTCTGGATTCAACAGTACTTTAAAAAAAAAGAAGAAAGAAAAGAGAAAGAAAGAAAGAAAGAAAGAAAATCACTCCACTGTCTTAGACACAGTGTCACTTTGGTTTTATTTTTATTTTCTCAACAGATTGTTGCTTTGCTGCTGCCTGTCATTGCCAGAGATAAGGCCCAGCAGGGAAAACTGTCCCTTTGTTTTGTCAAATAGCGGTAGCATCTCTAGTCAGAATGTCACAGCAAATTATGCAAATTCTCAGATTAATGAACATAAATAAAACTTCAGGATCCCATATGCAAAATAATCAGGATTTACTGCTTCAGGAGGAGCAACATGTTCTGTGACTATTGGTTCAGGTCACAGGACCCTCACTGAAGGGTACATTAATTCCAGCCCATGAAAAGTGAAGGTCTTGATTTCCAAAATGGGAATGTAGTCAAGAAGAAAATCGGGGCAACACATCAGTGCCTTTTTGGAGGTTGTTCCCTTGTGCCAGGTCACATCTGGGGCTCTCCTGCAGTTTTCCCTCATCCCAGATACCGAGAGCCCATCTCAGTGGTACTTCATCTCTCTGTGAAGCCTGAGTAGCTTTTCTGACGAATTATCATGAATTATGATGAAGAACCAGCTAGTGGAAGCTGAGTGAACCCTGTTTGGGAAGTTTGTAAAAATCACCAGTTTGAATAAATCTGTTGAAAAGAGGAGGAAACACAATCCAGGTGGACTGGACCATTAGTGTCCAGCGAACATGGTGGTTAAGATGAAACAGGCAGCTTGCACGACCTCTGCACTGCAGGTCCTCAGGTTCTGCACTCTCCTTTTCCTGGCAATAAACTGTTATAGAAATAACGATCTCCCATCTGATGTTTTGTGACAGCGCAGAGCTCCCCGTGGCAAAAATGCCTCCTGTGAGCAGGTAGCTGGTTCCCACCGAGTTGTGCTATGTCAAGACTACGCATGAAACAGCACCCAAACTGTCTGATTTCTTCCCAAGTCAAGAACATCCCTGCTGTACAGAAATTGGTCTCAAGGAGAAAGGTAGATGGACCAAGGAGGGTCTAGTGAGAAGAGGGAAACCTGTTTTTTTATCTAGCTTGAGTCACAAGGCTCACACTTTCCTCCTCGCCAGGGACAAGATTTTTTCATGCTTGAGGTCCTTCCATGGACAGTGTACATGAGGTATTGAGTAGGTACTTCTTTTATGTAGAAAAGTGCTATTGTACACTATGGGCAACTATAAGTGCACTTAAGTACAACCATATTGTACCCTTAATACAACCATATGTACACAACCATATTGTACCCTATATACGACCATATTGTACCCTATGGTACAACTGTTAATATCTCTGTTTCCCCTAAGAGGACAACTAATCAAGTCAGATTCTTGCTGCTCACAGAGTCCAGTACTCCTCCTTTTAAATGAAAATAAGGCCAATATACACCAAGTAGTGAGTAGGATGAAATGAGAGGGTGGGTGAAGGCAGAGGAGCTGCCAAGGTGCTTTCTGTAGATGCTCTTCCCAGCGCTGACTCCCTCCTGCCTTTGCTTTCCATGGAGTGTGGTCTGCGTCATAGCCTTGTCAGGTCCAAATCAGTACTAAAATCACCTAAGTTTTTCCTTCTGCCCTGGCTTTCTACCCCACCACCTTTCGCCAACACTTTCTTTGCCATGGAGGATGCTCTGGTACTTAGGTCTTATTACCACCAGAGGAAAAAAGGGGAGGAGGAAATAAATGAGGGGGGAAAGAAGAGGAAAATCAGTGGAAATGGTTGGAATAAACCACCAAGCTTCAAATCTCTGATGATTATTATTATTTAGCTAGACTTGATGCACATAGAGAATGCACCAAAAATTATTGCATTCTCCACCCACTCCCAAACAAAGTATTTTACTTGAAGTGGGGTTATTTTGCAGAAATGCACTGATTTTAAAGGTTAATTCCATAATGTATCACACCCTGCACTAGAACAAACAGAATTTTCAGTATATTTTCTCTGCTTTTTTTTTCATTTTGCAGAATGGGATCATTGTCTAAATTCTGCATCCTCGGAGATGTGACCATATACAGTTTTCTTCAGTTTTTTTCAAGGGGTCCCCTTGTCCTGGGACCGCTCAGGACCCCAGTCCTGCAGGGACAAGGACAGAGTGTGGTTCCAATGCTCCATGTGTTCAACCTCCTGTGGGTTCACGTTCCCCTCTGCTCAGTATCCCCTGCTTTCTCCATCCTGGCAGAGCTTCCCAGCTGCCTTTTAGCCCCAAGTTGCAGCATCCAAGATTGCTACATCTCTGCTGCTCAGTTAATGAAGCCGGGTCCTGCTCTTGTCATCAGAGCCAGCTGGCACATCTTGCCTATGGCCACTCGTTGGGATGGTGACCTCGAGCTGCTTGGATTGTAATGCCTGGCAAGGGCCCAAAGTGCCAGGACGTGCTAGCAATGTGGCAGTGTCGTGCTCCTGTGCTGGGACAAGCAGAGCCAGCCCTCGCAGGCAGCAGATTCGATTTAGCTGGCAGAGCATTGGTTGCCTTTTCATTTTCTCCTCTGTTGCAGTCCCTGAAGCTCAGCTCAGAGCACCCTGCTGACCACATCTCCATTCAGAGACTGTTGCAGTATTAACCACAGGACCCATGTGCCGAGCTCTGCACAACTCAGGCCCTGTGATATAGCACAGGCAAAGGCTTGAGCAGACTTCAAAGGGCAACAAAACCAGCTGGACCAGCAAATCCCCCTTGCTGGTACAGTGGCTGCTGTGCAATCAGTCCTTTGCTTTGTGTGTCACGGTCCCAGCGCAAGGAACATTAATCCATGCAGGGTATATTTACTCTTCACCGAGTAAATAGTCAACGATGAGTGAAATACGATTTATTTCTTGATTATCCCTCTTTCTCAGAAAAACTTAGCTGATGCAATACATGAATATGGAAAATAGCACCAACAGTGATGATCACACCTGGTTTTGGTTATAGAGTATATGAATGTTTTCTTACAGGCTATCATATACGTGCCCCATGACATATTTCATTATGTACATTCTGCTTCTGCAGACTAGCCCATCAACTGACCTATCTCAGACCTCAGGCCTATTGCATTAATGTAGTGTAGTACATGTGTAAGTCATCTGGAAAAGGGATAAATAGGAAAGGCATGACAAAGTGCCATGATAATGTCAAGTTTTTCATATTAGGAGGATGCTCTCTCTAGGAGGAGCTTAGAAGAAGCGAGATGTAATGTTTATAAATGTTAGTGGGAAGAATCAAACCCATCTTCATGTATCATATGATAAAATCCCACACTGGAATTGATGCTGCCCCAGAACATCTGTTCAGTGTCTTATATGAGTCAAAAATCCCCCGAAGCTGTTGAGAATTGGCAGCAGCGGACAAAGTGGAGAACATGAACAGGATTACTCCTCTGTGCGGACCCATTTGCACCAGCCTGCTCAGGGTTAGACGTGGTCTGAGCCTCTCATCTCCGAAAGTCCATATTGGAGTTGTTGGGTGCATTATAGGGATGGAATCCGCAGCAATCCATGCTCCTGGTGCTGCTGCTGCGGCCCGAGGTCTGGTTCCACTTGCTGGTGCTCAGGTCACTCTTGTCTCTCCACCTGCAGGTGCCTCTGCAGTTGCAGAGGGTGAGAGCAGACAGAAAGATAGCTAAGAAAGGATTTAATAAGAGCTGATCCGGCACAGGCTGGGCTGCAGGAATGTGTTGAATGGCACTTTTCATGCTCCTCCTCTCTGCTTCTCCACAAGCTTCTCCGAACTCCATATTTTCCCCACATTTGACGCTTCCAAAATGATCATCTTTTTACAAGTGTTGCATCGTTCAACAGTCCCTCTACCCCCGAATATCCATAATTCTCACTTTAGCCTTTTTTCTTCCTGCTTGTCCATTACAAAATCCAGGTTGGCCATCTTCAAAGCTGCACTTTCTTAATGGCCCATCCAGGCGCCCAAATTTAGTCTTCGCTATTTTAGCCTTCTTTACTATTTTAGTGTTCCCTATTGCCTCCATCACTGCTTTTCTACAAAACCCGTGTCCCCACTATCTTGTTTATCCCTTTGTTGCCTTCCCTCTGAAGCAAAAAGCTCCAGTGAAGCAGATCCTCTCATTCCACAGGATTCCAAGGTTATGGGGAGAGACAGCAAAGACAACCCAAGTCCTACAATAATTCCCATGCAAGGAAGAACTGGGTGAGTTTGGGCTCTTTATCTGCCAGAGACATGTCTGCCCGGGTGGGGAAGCAGCCTGTAAAATGCCTTGACTTTAACAGGCGCTCAGTAATAATTGTTCTCTGTCTCTTTTAATGCAAGAACCAAGACTCATTAAATAACCTAGCAGGTGGCAAATTTAAACCCAGTTAGAGGAGGTGTTCTTTGCTCGACAGGATTAAGGTTTGGAACATTTTGTCAAAGCAAGCTGCAAACGCCAGAAGTCAGCAGGGGCTTAAATGAGCAACAGGACAAATCCGCAGGAAAAAAATCCATTAGGGAATATTCAACACGAAACACAGCTCTCGGTCAGGAAGTGCCCGAGCCTCAGATCGATAGAAGCGATCAGGGAAAATATCCGCTTGCCTGCAGGGTTCTTAGTCCTTCCCTGAGCACTTGTCTGCTGATAAGTCGGTGCCCCCTCGAGTTCCCTCTGAAAGGACAGAGGTTCCTTCACCACCGCGGGGAGCAAACGGAGCGTTCTGCAAGAAAATAGATGGAGGACAACAAAATAAAACCAACATAGAGCTTAGAGGGGTCCATCCCAATGGGGAACTGTTGGGAGTGCGATAAGGAGGCAAGATCCTGGATTGGGAGAATCCACCACATTTAAAATTGGGAATTCTTTGATGATATCTCACCCTCCAAAACTGGGGAGAAATGGCCTCTTAGCTGCTGCATCTTCCCATGTTATGGGGGGACATCTGAAAAGGAGAATGACACAGATGCCCCTTGAGTTGAAAATTTGTTTCCATAATCAAAACTTCAGCAGAGAGAGCTTAAAAAAGGCAGGAAATAAGGATAAACAAAGTGATGGAGACTGTGGGGCCACAGAGGACAAATTCTCTCTAGCCAGAAATTACACCTCTCCTCTCTGCCATTACCTCCTCCCTGGATGAGCAAGTTAGAGGAAGAGTCTGTAAAAGAGCCCAAAAGGGCAGGGACAGCTTGCACACAGCAGTGGCAGCATGTCCCAAAACCCTGGTGCATGGTATATACTTCATTTGAACATATACTTCTGGGTAAAGATAAAAACAATTTAGGATTATTCATACTGAATTCATTAAGTGTGAAATACTAAAGCACCTTCCTTGCTCTTTTATTCTGTCCTTGAATTGCGATTTATCGTATCATTTTTCTACCTCTTGAGGGGTGATGTGTTTTTGCTGCCCGCAGAAGGAGTTCATGCCCTGGAAAAAAATGCACACAATATATTTCTTCTGGTCATTTGTAGTATTCACAAGTATTTGTAATCAATACAAATGTAATAAAGTATTAAACTTTGGCCTAGGAAAGAATTCGGTGAATGATTAAATCTAGGTATGTGATTAGTCATGCTGTTTTCACTCACTCTCTAGGAATTTGCCAGGGACCAAACAACGCACAAGGATCAAAAACCTTCACAGGTTGCAGAAATGTGGGTGAATGCAAAGGTTTGCATGAATATTTGCCCAATCTGTTTTAATATCGGCTGCTCAAGTGCCAAATATCATCCTAGGACACCATAGGATAGATAAGACACAAGGGTAAGTTCTGTGCTTCATTTTCAAACCTATCCACAATCTCTTCACTGAGCGTAATTAGAAATTCCCGGTTAATGGAAAGCGCTGGAGCTTTAGACAAGTTTCTGGCTGTTGACTTTGACCTGCTCTGAGGTTACGGTAACTGACCAGGATATGCAGAATGACTGAACAGGGCACAGGAAATGACTGGACGTAGCAGATCCAAACGTGAGAAGTGAAGGAAATTACGCAGAATCGTGATGGATGCCTGGTTAGCGGGTGGTTAAAGGGGAGTTGCATGCAAAAAGGCCGTGCAAAAAGGAGGGGTCCGTTGGAGACCTTCTAGGAAGAGATATTATTGTGCTATTACTCACCCGTGACGCAGCCTGTTCAGTCAAGACTCTCCGTCCCAAAGAGCACTTACAAAAACTCTGCAGTTTGCAATCATAGCAATAAATGGGCTTGCAGCAAATGTTTGTGTCTGACCTACAAACTCCTCTTAATCTTTGGACCCAGACATTAGATAATAGCCTTATCTCTATTTGTTTCTATATTGCAGAGGCCATTCAGTTTTAATGGGCATTTTATCACTATTTTAAACTCCTGGATATCAGGAGACATGAAATACTACAGCTGCCTCAAACTCAAATCAATATCGACACGACGAGAATATGACAAGAGAAGATCAATGTGAGTAATAAGCTGTTTAACAATATTTCCTGCCTGATTGCTGGAGCTGGAGCCTGTTTATTTTCTCACTTTTATTGCATTATCTGAGAGGCTGCACTTCAAAGTTCAGCATGGCAAAACTCCCCAGGAACCTGCTACCTATTGCGCACTATTTTCTCCTGCTCGGTGGAACAAATTTCTCTTTGTTTTACCCAAGATGTTGACTCGTGATTTTACGGTACCAAATTTCATGTCTTTCCTTTACACAGTGTAAATAATCAGTATTAAAACAATAAATAAACAAATAAAAAGAGAAAAAAAAAGAGTGAAAAGTGAAAGATGTTGCTACCTTTTACAACAGGCAGTAAATCTGAAAGGGAAAAAGAAGACTTTTCATTTCACTAAGGAGAATTTAATCATTTGACAAAGTACAAAGGAAAGTAATTTACTTGGAGTTATTCTTTGGAAAACATGAACCTTGAAAACACTGGTTTAGGAAGTCCAAAGTACTTGATTTCACTTGCAGCGATAGGGAATTGCACCGTCATAAATATACACAATATACACAATATAAATATACACTTTTCTTGATCATTTAATATGCTTGGAAGGACACTTGGATCCACTGCCTATCTCAGAGACTGCAGAGTGACACCTTTGCACAGAGCTCACAAACATGCTCTGTTCAAGCTCCCTTTGGAATTTATGCCCATGATCTGCAGTTCTCTAATCTAGTCCTTGTGGCCAGCGATATGTTGTTGTTTTTGCTTTTGACATGTGCAACGTCCCAGCTTCCTCGAATAGCAGGGAAACTGTGTCCTTGCACATCCCGGAGTCCCAGCCTACACTAACAGAGAAAAAGAGTTATTTTATTGTCCTGGGGAAACGCCCGGAGCCTGCAGCAGACTCCGGGACATGAGCACCCAAACAGCAACGCAATTAATGCAATTAATTTGCAATTAATGCAACCGCTGCATTAATTTTCACGAGCAGTGCTTGAAAGCATGGGGCTCTCCAGAGCTGCACATATACTGAGGGCTTGAGCGAAGAGCTCTAAATCCCGCAGTTCTGTGCCACCGTCCCAGCTGCAATTCAGTGCAGATCGTCAAAAACATTGCATTTTCCCCACCAACACGTAACACTAAATCACTTAGCATTGCTTTGCCTGCAGTTAATTTCTCCAGCACTTTTTGGGTCAAGAGCTTGAGCAGAAACCTAAGGGTTAAATGTCCTTCTACCAGGTAACAGGTCCTGAAAACTGCAGAATTTTTGCCTAGAACCACGTGCACCAATCTCCTATTTTATTTAGTGCATCAAAGGGGACACTGATCATTCCAGTCTCCTTCAGCACGTGGTGAACTGCACGGCCCCAGGATTATATTTCGATATTGTGCAGCTGAGGCTGTGCGCACGGCTGCAAAGCACTGATGCAGGAGCAGAGGCGAAGCAGATCGCTCTCCTCCCGGCACACAAAGCAGTGGGCAGCTCGTTGCAAACCAGACGTTTCAAACCATGGCAAATTAAGTCCTATTGAAGCGCATTCAGGCTGCTGCTTGACATTGCGTTGTGTATTCAGCCCTTTAAAATCAACGTCTTTTGCAGTAAATTAATTAATTCCCATACGAGGCAACTCCTCTCTCCAGAAGCCAGGCTTGCACACATGGGTAAAACGCACAAGTCTGCAGGCACCAATGTTCTTCTCCAGGCTGAGCACATTCCATGCATGCTCCAGTTTTTTTTTTTTCATTAATTCCCTAATCGTGTTTCATCCTAAGAATAACATCCATTGAATAATACCTCAAGGCTCTGAACTCTTGCATCACGGATTTACACTGTGCTTCTCTTTTGCCCCAGTGTTGCTGTTTATCCTACATTCCCAAATACACATTCTTATCTCCCTTGTCTTCCTTTTTGGCCCTCCTTTGCCGAACTCCACCATTTACACCACTCAAAGAAAGGAGATTCATAAGGAAGTGTCAGGATAACAACCTGAGCTTCTGGCCATGTCCCTGGCCAGCCTTGGTCACCCTTGGGAGTCTGCGAACCCCAGGAGCTGCATCCCGGGTAGAAGATGCTCCTGCTCTGGAGATGTCTGCAGATCCTTGTGGTCCCCGGGTATTTGTCTCCCTTTCTGATTTCAGTGGATATCTCCATCCATGTGGGCTGTGCCATTGACCCAGGCCTCTCCTCCCAGTCAGTTTTTGTTCTCCCTTCTCTCCAAGGACCCGGAGATGGTCTGGAGCCTCCCTGGTTACCCAAGTCTGGCTGCCCAATATTGGTGTAATGCAAGACCTTGCCCTTTTGCTTCTGTCAAAAGCAATTATGAACTAATTAGAAACACAACCTAATTTGTCTCACTGCTGGCTCAGGACCAGTTCCAGTTTAGCAGGAGTCTGAACAACATTGCTTACCCGTGCACGATGCTGTGCGTTTCCAGCAAGCGAGGCATTTCTGGAGCTGTCGACGGAATCCCCGATTGAAGCCCACGCTCTGACTTCACCTGCGTTTTGCCCTCCGTAATTCAAAGCATTAATCAAGTTGAGCTGGAACTGAGTTTGCACGATTCTTCTGTGCAAATTCCTTGGCGGCCCAAGGTCTCTGGGGACATTTCATCATGTTCCTCCATAAAGAGCGGCTCGATGGGGCCTTGATGGTGAGACGCTGGCAGATTGTGCACATACTTCTCCCATTCTGAAAATGCAGGTAATAATTCCTGCTGGACACTTCTGCAGAGGCGGTTTGGACAGTGACACAGCTGTACGTGCTGGGTATGAGACCGTCTGGGCTTCCCCTGCTGAATTTGTCATGAAGGGATTTATTGATCAACGAGATGCTGTTTGCTCCGTTCTGCAGACACCCAGGAAAATTGCTCCTTTACACCTCTGTAAAGGAACAGCGTTCAGCACAGAACACGCATTCCTCAATCAATCCTGATTGATTGATTGAGCTGGATTTGTCTCACGAATGCAAAAACAGCTTTGTGTATTGAATAAAGATGAGGCACATTCAAAATTCCTAGTGTTCGTTAAACCCAAATTAGCAGATCAGATTAATGGAAGTCAAAATCTGAAAATCAAAGGCAAGCATGGATGAGCTTTTTCCTTCGAAACGACATGAATTCAATGATTTCTGGCATAAAGGAAGTCAGTTGCCCCTTGCTGGGTAGAGACATCCCCTCCATTTTCTGGAGAAACCAGTGACAATGCAGCAAATCTGCAATGTGCAATTTTCTGGCTATTGTAACACTAGTTTAATGCTCTCTGGCAGTTTTTGAACCTGTGCTGGATCGTTTTCATGGCAATTTTACAAGGCTAAGAGCCAAGCAAAATTTTATTGGTTTTGGAACTGAAGCAATTCTCTTTTTTTTTAATTCTTTGTTAAAATCTGGGATTCATAGTAAGACATCGAAGGTCAAGATCTGCACCAGCTGAAAAGAAAGATATAAAATTCTAAAACGACAGTGTGGGGATAGTTTTTGTTGTAATAGATCAGGCTTGAGGCAGAGTAGCAATGAGGTATAGATGGTTTCTCAATTTCACATCACTACAGAAATTCTTCAGAAAAAGAAAGAAGAAAAAAAGGAACTTTATGCAGTGGAGCAAGATCTACGCAGTCTAACAGGTGATCTATTACAGCCTGACGATCGATTTGTCCATGCTAATCAGATGTGGTAGATACTGTTCAGCTCTGGCTCACACCCTCATGCACCATACCTATAGACTCTGCCTTCTGCTAAGTAAATAATTAAATATATTAATTAATCCTACAACAAAAGTTGAGACATTCTTGCCAAAACATCCAAAAGAGACTGGTACATTCTGTTACAGGAGAGAGAAAAGTAAAGTGCAGTAGTGGCTCTGGGAGTAGGTATTATTGCTTCCCCCAAACACGCCAGCAACAGGGAAGAAATAATGGATAATGCCAACATCAGAGCAAATGCCTACACATCGGTCATGAATAATTTTAGATAAATAATACCAATATAAAATAATGTGAGTAATAATGGGGGAAAAAATAAGTGTGCAACTAGGACCCCGTAAAGTTGAAGCGACATTTTCTTGCTCCAAGATGCAGATAAAAACGACCTCTGGAGAAGCCAACTATGTAGAGGATTTAAATGCAATCCAAGAAGTAACCTACAATTGCAGTGATAAAAGACTGCCAAGACACAAGCAGGAACTGTGAGAGCTGTTCCTCTCCTGCAAGAGAGGAGTAAATTCTAGGAGGTAACTGTGAGCACGAAACTAATCTGTCCACAGCTGTCTTGGTACAGCTAAAACTGACACCAATACTTTATGCAACACAGGTGCTAGCAGAGACTTAACATCAGTATTTGCAAGTGAGGAAAGTTTATGCCTATTGTGTAACTCCAACAAAAGTCATGTCTTTGTGGTGCCGTTCAGAGGGACCTGGACAGGTTGGAGAGTTGGGCAGAGAGGAACCTCATGAGGTTCAACAAGGACAAGTGCAGGGTCCTG
>JAWLRI010000480.1:43074-57094 GCA_034781795.1 Crypturellus tataupa | reverse complement strand
GCTCCTGCTGCGGAGATCTCCAAAGGCGCCTGGATGCGCCCGGGTGCCCCGTGCTCTGGGTGTCCCTGCTGGAGCAGAGGGGTTGGCCCAGGTGGTCTCTAGAGGTCACTTCCAACCTCAACCATTCTGTGATTCCATGATACCAAAATTAGCATGCAAAGATAAATATGCTAAGGAAGATCTCAAATATTCATCCTTCAAAGCTGAAGTCTGGCTTGTTTCTAGCCAGACTGTCCTTGGAAGCCTTGACAGTGACAGTGGCAACCAGCCCGGGTGGCCTCCCACCACCCACTGCCCGTCGAGGGGACAGGGATGCTCGGAGCGCTGATTATTGCTTTTCTCCTCATTTCAGCAGGAGTCAGCTTCCTTGGGCAAACACTCTTTAATGGGTATTTAAGGCTGGAAGGATACAGATTTTCAGGGTATATTTAGGAATTATGGGGGTCTGTCAGGAAAGGGCACCTGGAGCAGCACCCTGTACCAGTGGCCAGAGGTCCACAGTGTTGCATGACCTGGTGCCTCCAGAGCATCTCCCTCCTTGGTTATAACCCAGCTTCTTCTTAGAAATTAACTCCTAGAAAATAAACTATTTCAGACATTCCTTTTGTAGCAGTTTTTCATCCACACATTTACTTCAAGAACAGTCAAACAGTTAAGGAAAGGACCTCAAACACACTGCTCTGCAACACTTGCTTTTATTTCTGTATCACTCCTTTTGGAGACTTTTTCTTAATTCTATGCATTTTAATAAAGAAGTAGTTCCTCTGTGATGCCTGGTACATCCCTGCAGTTCAGAGGAGCAGGGTCATTGCGTATCTTTTCACCTGAGAAAAAGATTGGAGCTGAGCTGGAAACCTTGCTGTTACACTGCAGTGCAAGCAGACAGTACATTTTTATAGGGAACTTCCCACAAATGAAACGAGCTGGGGTAGGTTCTCATTTCCTTGAGCAGCCTCCTTTGAAGAACCTGACTTTACAGTTTTATTGTCTTAATTTTTCTTCAGACCATCATGGAAAGTGACATGGGGGGTCACGGTGCTATTTGTGATTGCAGAAGATTGGGGAATGTCACCTGAAACAGTGCAAAAAAAGGGGCTTTGGGGGCTTTTCCTGGAGTGCTGCCACGATGTTCATCATTTTATGGGGGCGACGCTTCACCCTTATCCCTGTAAAGGGCGATTTGGGAAGATCCTAAGCATTTTCATTAGTTTTTCTCGTATCTGCCTGGTTCGCACGCCGTACACGATGGGGTTGAGCATCGGCGGCACCAGCACGTACAGGTTGGCCAGCAGGATGTGGACGCGTGGGGGGACCGCGTGGCCGAAGCGGTGCGTGAGGACCGTGAAGAAGGCGGGCGCGTAGAAGAGCAGGATGACGCAGAGGTGGGAGCCGCACGTGCCGGACGCCTTGCGGCGCGCGGCCCCGCGCGGCCACCGGAGCAGCGCCAGGACGATGAGCGCGTAGGAGGCGGCGATGAGCGCCACGTCCAGCGCGACCGCGGCGAACGGCACCGCGAGGCCGTAGAGGACGTTGGCGGAGATGTCGGCGCAGGCCAGGCGGGCGATGCCCATGTGCTCGCAGTACGTGTGCGGGATGTGCCTGCGCCCGCAGAACGGCAGCCGCCGCAGCAGGAACACGCACGGGAGGATGACGCCGACGCTCCGGAGCGCAGCCGCCAGGGCGGTCTTGGCCACGGCGGACGGCGTCAGCAGCGCCGCGTACCGCAGCGGGTGGCAGATGGCCACGTAGCGGTCGAAGGCCATGGCCACCAGGACCACGGACTCGGCGGAGAAGCTGGAGTGCAGAAAGAACATCTGGGTGAGGCAGGCGCCGAAGGAGATCTCCCTGCTGCCGAACCAGAACAGGGCCAGCATCTTGGGCACCGTCGTGGTGGACAGCGCAAGGTCGGCCAGCGCCAGCAGGCACAGCAGCAGGTACATGGGCTGGTGCAGGCTCCGCTCGCTCCTTACGACGAACAAGAGCAGGCCGTTTCCTAGCAGGGCCACGAGATACATGGAGCAGAAGAGGATGGAGAGCCAGAGATGAGACTTCTCCATGCCAGGGATGCCCATGAGGATGAACGTCGCCGGTGCCCAGCTGGTCACGTTAAGGGGTGGCATCGTCTTCACCTGAAAACAGAGAGAGAAGACGCCGCAGAGCCTTGTTCCACCCACTAACACTCCTCCACCAGGACCTGATACCAAATACCTCGTATTACCTTCTCTAATCTGCTCACGGCCACAGTGAGAAGTAAGACCCTGCATCATGTCGGTCCATGTGAAATATTGTGAGATATTGCAACGTGCACATCTCCTCCTGCGTTGTGAAAAGAGCAGCTGCCCAAATTTCCTCTTTATTTGTTTTTAACACGGTATAGGTGCATTTTTCCTCCAAGTATGTCGGCTTAGACCTAGATGAATGGAAGCAGAATCAATGTTATTTGGAAAAAAAAAATAAATAAATAACATGAATTGATGTGCTGTGAGTCCAGAGAGCAGAGAAAGGAGGGGATCGCTCAAGGAGAGAAAGGCCAAGCTGCTGCAGGGATGCACGAGGTATTCTCCAACTGCAAAGAGAATAACAGAGAGTTTTAACATACCTGAACTCACACTAATTTAGAGATCAAAACAATCTGCAGGTCTGAAGTCGCCTGCCCTCTCATCCCTCATCCCCAGGTTTCTTTTTCCCTGGGGACTTTGGGACTGAGAAGCTGCTGCTTGTTTTGCACCACTTTGTCAGTGCAAATCTAGGGAAAAAAACAGAATTCAAACGGCAATTGGAGAGTCCCCTGGGCCACGGGGAAGGCAGAGCCGCCCTGCAGCGAGGAGGGGCTGGCACTGCTGCCGCAGGGATCCGAGGGCACCCAGGGCCACACAAAGTCACTCGTTTGCACCAGCTTCTGTGGTTACAGACAGCTCTGCAGGCTCAGACCCCAAAGCAGGATTTATCCAGCACAGCTGAGACGAGCAGGGGATGCAAGGACTTAAAAACGAAACCATGAGGTTGCTGCATGCCAAAACAGCCTCTCAGGAGAAAAGGCAATTATATTTTTAAAGACAGAGGTGGAACTCAGTTCGTGTTCAGCTGGGGAGGGTAAATACTATTTCAGGTCTAAAATTTCCTGACCCAAAAGAGTCCAGGAAAGTCCAGGAAAGTCCAAGAAAGCTGATCCAAGAAAGTCCAGGAAATCTGCTCCAGAGAAGCAAAATGCAGCAGAGAAATCATTTAGAAAATGCATGACTGTGATAAACCATCTAATGCTGTAAATTAACTGAATAATTCAGTATACACTCTGCATGAAATAAAAACACACGAGGTATATTAACAGGTGGAAAATGTTATTAATGCTGACAGAGCACATAAATTCTGTGCTGCGATGCTAAAAGCCAGTGATCTCTTGCCTACCTGCACGTTACCAAGGGTCTCGTGTTGGAGGAGCGTCCCAAAAAGCAGAGTTCCCCTTTTGCCCCCCGTCACCATCAGTGCAAACAGAGCCCCAAGGATGCACCATTCGCAGCTGCCTCTGAGCAAACCCTGGGATCCTTCTTCTCTTGGAACTTTTCCAGGCTCGTTTAAGCTAAAAGCACTTAACTTTAACTTAGGAATCTGTATTCCTACGGTGATTCCTGCTGCGGGCTCTGGCCAGGGGGTCTCTGCGGGGATTGCTTTGATTTTACCGTCCAAATTGTGCTTAACGCGGCAGCCCTTGCTCTCCAAAATGATGCCAAGTGCGCAATGCCAGCAGCTCACCGTCGCCGCCGCAGGATGGGGATGCGGAGCCAGGGAGGAGGATGCGTTTGTACGGCATTCCCGGCATCCCGGGGGACGGCGCTGCGCTGCGGTCGGCGGTTCCTCCCTTAGATGTTCCCTGGGATTTCACCCCTCCCTGCGCTTCCCATCGCCCTGGCATCACGGATATCAGGAGCATCAGTGCCCTGTGGGGGCCCCTCTGTGGGTCCCAGGTCCCATTCCCTATGGATCCTGCTCCCTCCCCACGGAGCCAGCAATTGGTCTGTGCCCCAAGGGGTTAATTGGGCTGGTATCAAGTAGCCACAGGCACAGCCGACACAACAGGCGCATCGGGTCCTAAATACACGGTCTGACTTGTCTAAAGTGCCAAACAGCCACATTTCTGCAATTAGGACCTTGAATCAGACAGGCATTTTTGCAAAAATCTTGGCTCTGCTCATGTAAATAGCAACGTATATTTTGAGTAGACAGCGTGCATGATGCGCCGTGGACTCGGATGGATGCAGCAGCGGGAATTTGGAGGAGTTTCCCTGTGGGAGAAGGGATGCACAGGCCGTGCTGCCTTATGGAGGCTGGTGGCAGGCTCGGGATAAGGAGCAGTTACCCGGCACCGTGCTCCGCTCCGCCACTCCTCCTGCAGGGAATTGAGCCCTCAGTGCACACAGATTTCCCAAATGCACCAGCACACCCTGGCGTCTCCATCCTGGCCAAGCAGCAGCCTCCTAAATGATGCTCCGGCTGCGCCTGCTCGGTGCCAAGGTACAAAATTTGGGTCCTTTTGCATTCCCAGGATGGGAGGTCACCCGGGAGCCGCTGAGCTTTAATGTCACTTAGTGGTTCACAGCCCCAGGCCCTGCGCAGGGCAGAGGTGGCACTGGGTGAGCCAGGGCCAGCTCCTTCCCCACACTGGGGACAGCAACTCGTTTTAGCATTCCTCTGTTTCGGGGAGAAAATAATTCCACATTCAGCAACACTCGCATGTGTCATGAGTTCCTCTCAGCCTTGCCAAGACGCTTATAAGCAAAACAGAGTAAAAATACATTTAAAATTGCAAAATATTTTAGCACTTTTTTTAAATATAACTGAAGTCTTGAAGCTGCCTGAAATTTCTTTAAAGTAATACTCCGTTCCACTCGTTTTTAACACACTTTCTGAGTGCCCTATTCTGCCCCTCATCTCCGGGCACTGGTTTGGGAGGACATGGGGTTATACAGCTCCAGTGTTTCCCATCCATTTAGACCTTGCAGATGTTCAAGACTGGCCCTTATGGGTCTTGGCTCCTCTGTGCGAGCCCCATAACAGTTGGATAGATGCAGTGTCCCCACCGGCACGTGCGCGGTCCCCCATGCCATCTGCAAAGGGACAGGGACTTGTCCCAGGTCTATTTCTCATCCCAGCAACGTCCACATGCCCAATGCTATCCAGGTCCTTATCCTCACCCAGGCAGGAGTCCCGGGCGCAGCTGGGCCTGGCCCAGGGCACATTTCCCCTCCCAGCTCTGCTCGTGTCTCTCAGACCACCAAGTAATGCAATTATTGCAATTATTGCATTATTCAGGTCAAAGGGAATCCTAAAACTCCCAAAAGGGGAGAAAAGGGAGCCTGGAAACAGAGGGAGCAACCTGCAAATCGAGCCAGGAGAGACCGGGCGCAGACCCTTTGCAGCAAACAAGCAACAGGCTCTCAGAGATGGAAGAAAGCGCCCGCACACAACGTCTCTATATGCACCCTGAGGATTTTAGTGCGCAATAAGACCAAATCACAACAGGCAAAATGAACCGCTTATGGGATCTCATTTGATGACTCTGTTCTCGTCAGTATGTCAACTGCTGCATTGATCTCCCCTTCCGTGTCGATCAGAGCCTGCAGGTTGGCATCCTGGTCCTGGAAGCCCATGGCACTGAGTTGCTGCATCTGTCTGTCAAATCTGCCCTGTGGTGCCTGCTCATCCATCTCCTCCTGGCTTTCCGTGTCGTCCCTGTCTGACGTTAGACTTACGTCTTCCTCCGAGTCGCTGCTTTTTGCGGAGTCTTCCATGCTTTCCAGATCCAGCTCCACGTCTGGATCCGCCAAACTGAGCAAAAAATCCGGGACTTCAGCTGAGAGGGTCTGTAAGCCCAGCTGGACCTGCAGCAGCGCCTGCAGCGCCCTGGGGTTTCTCAGCAAGGACGAAATCTCCGTGTTCTCCATCTCCGGAGGCAGCTGCTGGGCCCTTTCGTCTTGCAGCAGAGAAGTGGAATCATCCGAAACCTGGGTGCTATTGAGCAGTATTTGTGCCGCAGGGCCCTGCGGGTCTGTCAACACGTTCTCCAGGTTGTGCATGAGCTCCGAGTTCTCCGTGAGCTGCTGGACCATGCTCTGAATGCTGCCCGACCTGGGCAGCACCGCCCGCACCGCGGGCCCCAGGTTCAGCACAACGAAGTTGTGCTCCGCGCCGCCGTAGCCCTCCTGGTCACTGTAGTCGTTCCCGTTATCGCTAGCCCCGTTCGACGGAGGGGCCCAAGGGTTGGGCAGAGGCCTCCGGTTCTCGGTACGGGCCGGCAGCCGGGTTCGGTTCGGGGACGGGGTGTCCTGTGCAGCAAACGGGTTGTTCTCCAGCTGCGTCTGCCCAGCGTCCAGCATGGTCTCCTCGATCTCCCTGTAGAGCTGCTCCAGGGCGCTGAAGCCGCCGGGGATGCTCTCGAGGTTGTTGAGGGCACGGTCGTGGTTCCTGATCATCTCCTGCATCATGGCAGGGCTGTTGCAGGCTTCTACTACTTCCCTGATGAAATGCGGGTTGGTGAGGACGTGGCTGATCTCGGGGTTTTGCTCAACCAGCTGCTGCACCTGCGGGATGGACATGACGAAGTCCCTGGCGATGTCAGCGCTGAGGATGATGGTCTGCACGGAGGAGTCCTGCATGATGCCACTCAGCAACCTGTGCAGGGTCGTGTCTCGCTCCTGGAGCCGGCTCACCAAGTCCGACACCTCTGTGGAGTCCAGCCCGGTGATGTGTATGCCCGTCACCCCGATGAGAAACCCCAGCAGAAACAGGTTGTTGTTGATGGTCTCCATATCCAGGTCCGAGCTGGCGAGCTCGGACAAGAGGTTCTCCATGGTCTGGGCCACCAGTTCCTGGCTGGAAGCCAGCATGAGCTCAAACTGACCTTGGAGATCGGGCATGTGAAGATGGTGCAAGCCCTGGCTTTGCAGCTCAGCGAGGCTTTCCAAGAAGAGCGAGTTGGAATTACCGTGGCCGGAGGATTGCACCCACGTGCCCGCAGCGCGCTGCTCTGCCTGGCCGTCCTGTGGGCTCTTCTGGGACCTGATGACCAGGTGGATGCTGACCCCGCTGTGGACTCCGTGCTGGCTCAGCGTGTCCTGGTCCTTGAGGATCTTCCCAGCAAAAATCAGCGCCAGCAGCTCGGGGGGAGTTTTGAAACGCTTGGAGATCTCTTCCTTAAACTCCTGCACGGTGCTGCTCTGAGCAACCTCAAACTGCTCCTTCTGCTTGAGGGTCTTCACCGTCACTCTGATGACGCCCGCCGAATCCGCGGCCGCGACGGGGTCGCTGCGGGGAGCGGGCTGCGGGCAGGGCAGCGCGGGCGGCCTGGGGGCGCGGGCGGGCGAGCAGCTGGGGTTCGCTCCTAACGAAGACCTGGCAACAAGCTGGTACTTCTGAAGGCATCAAAACCCTTCATCTTAAACCTGAAAGGATCTTTCTTTCCTCTTTTTTTTTTTTTTCCAAAGTGTAGAGAATAATTTACTGTTAGAAGTTGACAGTGTCTGGATGCTGTGAATTGTAAGAACGGAGTCAGCCTAAGTAGGACACGAATGGAGCCTGGTGGTGTAATGTGTAAAAGGAGGTGGTTTCCTCAGCTTCCTATTGACAGAGCTGTGGGAATGGAACTGTGCCCTCACCTTGTGTTTGCAGGGAGGTACAGTGTTGTTAACAGAGGTTTTGAGAGCGCTCGAGGTGCTGATGAGTGTTGTCGGGGTGCAACTTGTGAGCCCACCACCCCCTCAGGTGAGATGTGCTGATGGAAGGCCCTGGAGCTGCAGCACTTTGCAGTCTGGCTCAGAGGGCTGTGTCCTTGCGGCTGTGGCTTTGCTTGGTTTCCTTTGGGGTTGGAGTGAGTAGATAGCCATGAATACAGCCCTGATTTTGGTGGAGGGCTTTCCCTCCCTGTAATGCTTTGTTGAGATCAGGCTTCAGATTTATTTGTTTTCTCTAGGAGATCATTCTGCTGGCATGTCCTTTGAGTTGGATTCTTCATTCTCCTGTGTGCCCTGGATTGTTGCTGTTTTGGTTCCTTTATAGAGGAGTTATGGGTTCTAACACAGCCATCCTTGGAGGTCATTTTTAATACTTTTGAAGCTGCTGGGGAGTCAGCAGAGGAACCGAAGTGTGGAGTTTGTATGTTTAAAGCAGGCTGAAGCCCTGGGAAAGCTCACAGTTCCAGTGGGAGCCTGTTGGAGTTGTCCTGTTCTGTCGCAGTATCTGAATCGGACTGTAAAGTCTACACAATCTGAGTGTTGCTGCGTCTGCATCCTCATCTGGGTGAAGACGGCAGCTTAGGTGTTAAGCCGCTTGCTCTGGGTGACTCTGCTTCAGCAGGTAGTCCAGAGCAGCGGAGGAGGTTTAGATCCATCTTTCGCTTCACGTGGCCAGGGTGGTGGTGCACGAGCAGCGTGGTAGCCCCATGGATGGGCAGCTCTAACTTAGTGTGTCTGCTTGTACAGACACACTGTGAATGGGGCTCTTCCTGCATGCCTGAAGTTGCCACCCAGCTCATGGCTGCCGTCGAGCCATGGCTGCTCTGCAGCAGCCGGGGACTGCGGAGAGGAGAGCTCGACTGCCCCGCTCGGGATCGCATGTAGCAGAGCTGTCTGAGGGCAGCTTTGCTGTAGGCTTTGGTATGACCCTGAGGCAAAGGGAGTATTTGCTTGTCCTGCCTCTCTGGCTAGACCATGGCCATAACCGCAATGTTGTATAGTCAGGGAAATTCATGCCGTAAAGCAGCCGTGTTCTGAAGCTGCAGGCTCTTGTCTATGAATATGGGCACTTGCACATGGAAGTGCTGCAGGTTGGGCAGCGTAGGGAATCGCTACCTGGAAGCCGTAGTGCTTTGCTCATCGGGATGTCCGTCCTGCAGAGTTTTCTCCGAAGCTTCCCCAGGGAAGTCTCCAAACACTGGAGATTCAGCAAGGACAGTTCAGTGTGAAATGTGTAACCTCATTCTCCATCCTTTTTACTGCTTGTTTTGACAAGGTGAAGTGGTTCATGAGGGTAGGAAGAGGACTAATCCTATCCCTGACACTGGGCGTAAACAACTGCTAAATAACGAGGGCGCAGTCATGGTGCTCGACCAGGCCCTGGGAGCAGGCCTCTCGTAGAGCAGAGGGCCTGGATTTTGAGCTTAATACACGGAGCTAAAGGAGGGAGCCTATTTTATGATTATTTTTTCCGTGTTTTTTTTTTTAATCTACTGGGAAGTCAAACTGGTTGAATGTGGACTCGGAAAGGTGCCTGTTGTTCAAAGTGTTGTTCTTCTCAGCAATGATAAAGGAGGGACCTATTAGTCCAGTGTTGTCTGGGGTGACCTAATGTGTCCCTCTGTGCTCTGAAGTGGCTAGATTTTCTTTAAATAACCAGGCAGGCCATAAAAGCAGGGGAGATCTTTCTTTCCCGCCCAAGCTCTGTGCTTCAAATTGTGTTGGCGATGGGGTGGCAACAAGGATACTTTCCTCCCTCCTCTCCTTTACCAGGATTATTTGGGAGTGGGGCTGTTAGTGCACTGCGATATGAGGTCTTCTAAGTTATGATCCTTGCCCCTCTCTTTCCAATGGAACTTTAGGGCTTGTGTCAGTTAAAACTGACCTTCCCTGGTCTGTAGCGTTTCAGTGCTGTGGTCTTTGCTGCCCTGTGTTGCTATCAGGTATGGGAAGTGGGAGTAATCATAAAAACAGGCAGGAGGAAACTTGAAGGGAAACATGGAAGGGGAGAACTTCTGAATCCCCTTTGTAGGTGTAGTGATGCTCTTGAGGAAACCTGACACTGCTTCAGTTTCTAAAGAACCTTCCTGGAGGAATTCTGAATGTTCAGACCGATGTTTACTGCTGGCACTTCATAGCCTCGTGATGAAGGCCTCGTGCCCTGTCTGTGTTTCCTGCAGTACAAGTCACTGCTGCTTTTCTTGCTTACAGTAGCCAGAGGCATTGGAGCAAAGGAGGGAGTAACTGAGATATTAAAGCAATTTTATGGTAAATGTTCCCTTTTTTTTCTTGACCTCTTCTCTGGATAAATGTTCATGCTCAGAGCAGAAACACTGGAATAACTTTGAATTAGATAGTTTACTGTGATATGGACTTCCCAGCAAATACTTGCCCCTTCCTTTCTCATGGTCTTGCAGAGTTCCTAATAGTAGTAGTTCTCATAACCAAAATGCACCTTGTGTCTGTTCTTTGCTGTGTTTTGTAGGCAGTTACTGGAAAGCTATGCTGCACCGATGTGCTTTTTTCCCTGCACTGCCATCTCTCCTCTCACAGGAGGACTTATTCTTCCTGCTACCACCACAAGAACCTGTGAACTCTATTGCATTTTAAAGCTCGGGATGACTGGCTACTGCCTGAAGCCAGGGGCAAGGGTTTTTTTCTTTCACCCAAATATTTTTCTCCAGCACTGCTTGTGTGGTTTGGAGGTTTCATCCGGTTCTACTGCTGCTTGGGGAAGATGGAGAGCTGCTTTTGTATAATTTTATTATTTTTAATTAAAAGCCAGTCAGTAAATAAGTTAGCTGCAACACGGGTATTTCAGGAAGTGTTCTGGCTATGAAACAGTCACATTAACGGCATATTGTTACTTTGACTTGGGACGTGCTGGTAGGACAAAGAGCTAGTCACGTATGGGCTGTGTGACGGTCTACAATTAGAATATTGAATATCATTCTGGAGACATAGCTGCTGCTCATGAACAACTGGTTTGATGGGTGAATCACCGAGCGTGCTTTGGAGGTTAGTGGCGGCTCAGGTGGCACGGTCAGAGGCAGGATTTCAAAGAGTCATTTAGAGCTTGGAGACTTTGACTTGACACCACAGTTTGTGTGGGTGCGTTGGGCTGGGACCTCAGCCCTCGCCAGGCAGCAGCTCTGCAAGGGCAGGTTTGTGCTGCTACAGGGTAACTCGAGTACAGGAATGGTATGTGTGAGGTGGTGGCCTTTTTCTTAATGTAGGAATAGTCATGTAAAGGACTGGGCATTTTCAAAGACGTGTCCGGATGGTGGTGGTGGCTCTGGTCTTTCCTGTGCTCTAAGGAGCTTTCTTCAGCTACCTGGGCTCTGAAAACCTGTTTCTTGGTCCATTTCCTCCTGTTTCCTTTCCCAGACTCACCCAACCCTAAAACCCTAGCTTTTTTTCCCCTGCTTTCCTACTGCTTCTCTCATACTTTCTAATTTTCTTATTCTATCCTTGGTGCTGGAGTTGTAAGGAAGGAGGCCCCAGCGATGCCTCTGGCTCAATCCGGTGCCTAACAGAAGGTGACAAACCTGCCCCAAATATTTCCCTGTCTTTAACTTTCTTTAATAGGAATCTAATTAATGCATCTAATATGACAAAACCCCAATATACCCCATGTTTCCCTTTCCTGATGTTTGTGGGCGGCTGCACTCCAAAGCCCTGGGAGGACTTGGAAGGAGGGAAGTCGAAGCAAGGAGGAAGTGGGTGGGCGCTTGGCAGGAGGCTGCGCTCTGTCCTCACACGTTGCCTGTCAAAGAAAAGGTTTCCGGTGGCAGAGGTTGCCGTCCGGCTGGGTTTAAACTAATCCATCTGGTTTTAAACTAATCCAGCTGGTTTGTCTCTCTCTTGATGCCTCCCAGCAAAGCTGTTGCCCGATAATAATTGAAGGCAAATGTGAAAGCTCCGTCTGGGAGGTGGTTGGTCCCACACAATGTATCCCAAATCTCCCATTCCCCAGGGGCATGGTGCAGTGACTGCAGGTAGTGAAGCGATCGAACAAACATCTTGGCAATGTTGAAAGTTAGTGCATGCAGGATGAGGGGTGGCTTGAGGTTATTGGAGTCAAGCAGTGGTATGTTTTGGGGATAAATTTACCAGGAGTTGTGGTATTAGTTTCTTAGCCATAAGTATTAGATCTTTAATTTTAGGACTTAGTGTCTAAGTGCAGAGTTCAACATGGGGTCTGTGTGTTTGGATGCTTAGGTGTTTTGCATCAGCCTTCTAATTACTATCGCTGAATTAACGACGTCCTCTTTGCTTATGCAGTGTAGCTTCGTGTGCACTTGTTTCTGAAGTCCTGCAAGCCCTGGTTCTGGAAGATCATTTTCTGAATGAGCCCTTTGAGAATGGAAGTCCCCGGAGACCAACCTGCTCTTAAATGTAGTTTGGGACAACACGCAAAGGCAGAGCAGATGAGGCAGCTTCCGCAGGGCCCTGCTGCGTGATACAGTCTAGACACAGAACTTCAGTTAAGGTAACCTGGGATGCGTGTATTTATGGCTAATTTGATGAATTCCTACAGTGCATGACTTGGGCTTCTGTAGTGTCATATGCCAACTACTGTCAAGTTGCAGAAGTTTGCGTAGGGTTTTCAATTTGAGACAGTGTGGAAGATTTCCATTAAATGTTAAAAGAGGATCTGAAAAACACGTAGTGTTGACAGCGCTACCGCTGGTGGATCAAGACAGCATTCAATTGCTAAACTAATTCTAGGAAGGGATAGGCTACAGCTCCTGAGAAATTTGCAAGAGATCAAGTGGAAAGGAAAGTTACTTTTGCCAGCTACTTTATGCTTTAGAAGAAAGACTTTTTCCTGGAGGGAGATGAAGAGTGAGCTGAAATTCTGGATTGCTACAAAGCATTTGTGCACTGCAATTATTGCAACTCCTCGTGCTACTGACAGCTGCCTTCTGGTGCCAGAGAGTGGATAATGACCGACTGGAGACACACACTTAGTTTGTAAGGGACTGCAGCATCTCTGGTAATTCAATGAGTCCTGAGAGCTGTTTATGCATTTCAATCAGTGAGTTAAGCCCCTAGCATTCTGGTTGCTGTGCCAGCTTGTCCTGGTTCAATGTACTGGGTTCAGAACTATTGAGCTGCAATGGGTTATTTCAAAAATCCCTTCCTTCCCCACCATCCTCCCTTCAGGAGCTTCCAGTTTCTTGAGACATGAAGTAACTGTGCAAGAAAGGAGTTTGTGCGATTTGCACTGAATAGCCGGGCAATTTGAGGCAGTCTCTGCTGGCAGAAGGAAATTTGAATGAGCTTTGGCAGAGCTGTGTAAAACCAGCTGCACCGTGGGCTGCTCCTAGGAAGCTCGGAAGAGTTTTGTGGAGAGGGCGGCGTTTGGAAGGTAACTTGTGCACACAACTCTCGGCACCCGTCTGCTTACCAGCATTCAAGGCATGGCAGTCTAATTTCCCCTGCAATTTGGCAGCTTCTCTTTGAATCATTAACAACCACCTCCCCGGGGATATTCAGCTCATGTACAGGAGGCCTTGCCAACACTCTAGTTCTCCTCCTGTAACCTTACGATTGCAAAGGGAGATTAAGCATTCTGTTCCCACTTGAAGTTTTGTGAGAGCTGGGTGTTTTTAGTTCTCCTTGTGCCTCTGAAAAATCCCCTCTTAAGCCTGTTTTAGCCTGTATTTCAATAACAAATGCAGGTGTTTTCAGTGTTGCCAAGCAAGAAACAAATTGCAACATCCCCAAAATAAATGTCTTGCTTGAGACCGCTCTATGCAGCTTGAGGACTTGCGGAGAAGTATGATATAAAAAAGGACAAGATATTTTGCTGGAAGAGATAGAGTACTTGTAGTTAACAAAGATATGATATACCTTTATTCTGTATGAAAATTTTTAAGTGCAAAACCAAGCTGGGATTTGAAGTGTAATCAGAAATGTCTGTACAAGTCTTGCAGTTGTAGACATAATGGCCCTTTCTCACCCCATGCCCCCCCCCCTTCCCCCCCCCAAAAAAATAAGGCAGTGCTTACGAAAAGAGACATTTCATTAGCACTTTTGAATTTTCCTGTCTGACAGACTTTTGGGCATAAACTCCATTGGATCTTGAGGACTTCAGCACCTTACTGCCAAAATCTTGCCCTTTTCTAGTTCCAGTAAAAGAACTAAATGTAACAAATGCATTACAGAAATAATAGGATTATAAGTTCCTTCTATGTTGTGTAATCCAAAAGGAAAAATCATAGAATCATAGAATGCCTAAGGTTGGAAGGGACCTCTAGAGGTCATCTAGTCCAACCCCCCTGCACACG
>JAWLRI010000480.1:19465-33968 GCA_034781795.1 Crypturellus tataupa | reverse complement strand
GCGGCTGCTTCTGCGGAGGCGTCGCGCCGGACGGGTCCGGCTGTGGGTTCGGTAGGCGCCCGCCGCCCCGGCCGCGGAGGGACAGGACGATGTCCTGCAGGAGCTGCTTGACCGCCTGCTCCAGCAGCCGCCTTACGGCCCCGAGCACCGCCACGCCGGAGCCGTCCTTGCCTCTCGCCCCCGCCGCGGCGGCGGCGTCCCTCGGCACGCCGTTGCCCGCGCCCTGCGGATGAGCCTTGAGGAACAGCTCCTGGGTCTCCACGCGCGGGACGCCGCGCGTGCCCGCCCTGGACGGGCAGCACCTCAACGCGGGGAGGACTTGGCCCGCCGGCGGCTTCGGGGGGCTCTGCTGCCGCGGGACCGGCTGCTCGGTCTTGCCGGGGGGCCCCGCGCCGTCTGCACCCAAGAGGCTGGCCAAGCAGCCCTCCATGTCCTTGGGGTTCCTCATTATTTCCCGCACGGTCGCGGGGCTCCTGGCGAGCTCCAGCACGAGCGAGTCGGACGTGCTGAGGAAGCGGCTGATTTCTGGGATTTTCTGGATGGTTATCTGCTTCAGAGGGCTGTCTGTGAAGAGTTCCCTGAAGAGGACAGAGCTGGAAAGCACGCTGTCAACGAGGGGGTTTTCCGTGAGCTGGACCACGTCGGGGCTGGGTAACAGTTGGCTCTCCAGTTCGGGCAAGTGCAGTGTGTTCAGGCCAAAGCTGCTTATAAGTCCCTGCAGGTCCTGCGCGTTGAAGGTTGTGTCTTTCCTGGTCTCGAGTCCAGGGATGCCGGTTCCCTCCGCTGTGATTTTGAAAATCCCCTGGGAAGAGCTTCTTTGCCGGCCGAGGTGGCCCTGGAGCCCCCTTCGTGAGTGGACCACCAGGTAGATGGTGGCTTCGTCGTGGATGTCGTACTCACCGAGGGTCTTGTGGTCCCTCAAAATCCTGCCGGCGAAGACCAGCACCAGCCGGCTGGCGGGAGAGGAGAAGCGCACGGACACGTCCCCTTTGAACTCGCGGATGCATCGGTCGAGGGGCACCGCAAACTCCTCCTGCCGCCGCGGCGTCTTCACGGTCACCCTGACCACTGGGGCAGCGTCTCCAGGGACATCCATGCTGTGACCATCCTTGGGGAGGTGGTCCCTCGGGGAAGCAGGGATGAGGGCGGGAGGGCTGGACACACGACCCGCGTTCTTCGCTCCCCGGCCACCTCCGGCCGCTCTAGACGCCGGTGTTGGCAGAGGCCCGGATGAGGGGAGCCGTCCCCATCCACATGCAGCCGTAGCAAAGGGCTCCCTCGGTGGCCGCGCTGTCCCCGGGCCCCGCTGCGTTCCAAGGAGCTGTTGTCACCCCGCCGTGCTCCGAGGACCCTTGTCGTCATGTCCCCGCACTGTGACCTCGCTGCCGACATCACTGCATTTTCTTCACCATGGGAGCAGATTGGAAGCGACCTGAGCTGAGTTATACATCAAGTTTTCTCTTATATATATATATATGCCTGGTGCATATGCCAAGGTCTCCTGGTTCATGCGCATTCCCTGCTGCTTCTCACCCCGAGTGGCCTCCCACCATAGCAGGGACACTGATACCTGGGCTTCGAGGTGCTCCTCGGTGCTGACCAAGCCCTCGGTGCCACCAGAGCCCGTAGGAGCTGGTGGAAGGGCAATAGAAGGTACCCATGGGCTTGAGTAACCCATGGAGCTACCCGCTGTCACCGGTGTGAAACCTGCCCTGAGGGGACGGCGCAAACCGAAACGCAGGAAATCCCTCCTGAACGCGAGAAAACACTTTTGTTTGTCCCTATGAGGGTGCCCAAATACAGACAGGGTTGTCCGGAGAGGCTGTGGGTTCTCTGTCCTTGGAGATGCCCAAAACCAAAGCGGGCACAGTCTGGGCATCCTGCTTGAGCCGCCGCAGCCGGGAGCAGGGGTTTGGAGCAGGACATCTCCAGAGGTCCTTGTGGACCTCAGCTGCTCTGTGGTCCCGTGAGGCTCTGCAAGGAGCACTGGCATCTTATTTACCCGGCTGCAACGTGCAGGGCAGAGCGCAGGAATGTGGGTGCAGTTGCCTCATGGCACAACCACTGCGGTGTCTCCACGGTCCTGCATTCTCTGGGAGAGGATGAAGTTAAGCTCAGGCCAAATGCAGGTGCCCCAGACTGGCAGGCTGCTCCTTCTGCACTGTCTAGCGCTGTCTTCACACTTGCACCACTTTTCACGACTGTCTGAAGCAGGTTACTACCAACACTGGGTGGAACATGGTATTACTAGTGCACTTGGTGCATACACTAATGTGAGGACCAAGGAAAAGTTCAGTAAAACTGGTTTTATGCTGAAGGAGAATCCAAAAGTGCAACAATAAAATAGTGGGTATTAACGGATGAGGCAGAAGCACTGTCGGGCAGACCGTGGTCTCATGGTCTGCAAGGATCTGGAGGTGGGATGGGCCTCACACTGAGTACTGCTCAGCAGTGCTGTGTTTTCCTCAAAAAGGAAATTCCCTGTGGGATCCGTAGGCCTTAGGAGATCTTGGTGCCCAGCACTAGGGTCTGTAGTTGAGTTCCTGGTTGAAGGGATCTGTGTCCCTCAGACAAAGGACCTTTCTCCCAGCCCCATAGGTCTCTTCAGCACGTAAACACATGGACAGCAGGAGGTCCTGAGGTCCCTCAGTGGTTCAGGCTGCACTTTTGAAGGCAGGACTTGAACTCCTCTCTGTGCCGTAGTGAACAGCCCTTGGTCCACGCAGCTGCAGCTCCTGAGCCAGGCTCTGCCCTGGTGTCTGCTGGTCTCGCACCAATACAGCAGGCGAAAGCAGAGAAAAGAGATGGTAGGAGAGCAAATGGGAGCAGCAGCTGTCGGTGACAGACCAACAGGCCCAAGAGTCTTGATAACCCTCATCTGGACGCTCTGCGAGATGGATGGAGTTGAAGGGAAGCATCTCTAGGTAGCAATGAAGGGGCTGATCTCCAAGCCCGCATTTCCAGAAACCCTGTTGCCTCCAGCTTCCCGGGCCTGCTTGTTTCTCCAGGACAAGAACGGCTGTGGCACTTGGCCATTCTCCATGTCCCATGGCCACACGCCACCTCTCAGCACTGTCCGCCCTGGGCGCAGCAGGGGCAGTGCCCCGTGGGGCAGAGCAGGCGCAGGACGCGCTCCCGGATCTGCCTCGTCCTCACCCCGTACACGATGGGGTTGAGCATCGGCGGCACCACCACGTACAGGTTGGCCAGCAGGATGTGCACGTGGCCCGGGACGTGGCGGCCGAAGCGGTGGGTGAGAAAGGAGAAGAAGGCGGGCGTGTAGAACATGAGGATGACGCAGAGGTGGGAGCCGCAGGTGCTCAGGGTCTTCAGGCGGGCCGCGTGGGACGGCAGCCGGAAAACCACCCTCAGGATGAGCGCGTAGGACACGGCGATGAGCACCACGTCGAGGCCCGTGGAGAGCAGCACGGTGGTGAGCCCGTACCACACGTTGGCCTTGATGTCGGCGCAGGCCAGGCGCGCGATGCCCATGTGCTCGCAGTAGGTGTGCGGCATGACGTTGTGCCCGCAGTACGGCAGCCGCTTGAGCAGGAAGATGGGCGGGAACATGATGCACAGCGCCCGCACCACCGCGGTCACCGCGATCTTCCCGATCGCCGACGGCGTCAGCGTGGAGGAGTATCGCAGCGGGTCACAGATGGCCACGTAGCGGTCGAACGCCATCGCCAGCAGGACGGAGGACTCCGTGATGAAACTGAAGTGCGTGAAGAACATCTGCGTGATGCAGGCGTCGAAGGAGATCTCTCTGGCGCTGAACCAGAAGATGGCCAGCATTTTGGGCACCGTGGTGGTGGAGAGCATCAGGTCGGCAACGGCCAGCATGGCCAGGAAGAGGTACATGGGCTCGTGGAGGCTCCGCTCCGAGATGATGACGAAGAGCAGGACCGAGTTGGCGAACACGGCGGTGAGGTACATGAGGCAGAAGGGGACCGAGATCCATATGTGGGACTCCTCCATGCCCGGGATGCCCGTCAGGACGAAGGTGATGGGATCGAAGCTGCTCTCGTTGAGCTCGTACATGGTGCTGCTGCGCAGGGTTGCTCTGGTTCCCTGCAAGAGAAAATCAGCAGAATAAATAACGCGTGGTGAGCCAGCCGCTGGCCTTGCCCGGCGGCACACGAGAACACGGTGACCCCGCAGCATCCTGTTTGTACAAATCACTTCCAAATGGAGCCGTCTCTGAAAGCCGAGGGCTTGATTTGGCATATTTTGTTGTAAAAATGAGTCCTTTCATTCATTGCTATTACCTCTTATGAATTGTGTCTGTAAAAAAATTATCTCCATCTGCACTGCAGAGCAGGTCGGGTCTCTCTCTCTCTCAGCTCTGCCCAGTGCCACGGAGACAGTCCTGGTGACCAACCTTGTGATGGTTCCGCGTGTTCCTGGAAAGCCACGTGCTGTTCTCCTTGTCTCTTCTGACCCTGGAGCCTCCACCGGGCACATTACTCCCTGCATTTCCAATTCATAAACATGTTTTCCTGTTTGCTAATGCGCAGAGTGTCTTCTTGCCTCCTCTGCACCCCACAGGAACACAGGTACCAAACACCGAAGCAGAGAGCGGGAGCCAGGCTTGACTCTCAGCTCATGCCCCAGCTTTATGAATGACCCAGAACATCTCTCCTGACCCACTGGAGTCCCTGTCTGCCCACTGGGAAGCTCGTTCCTGCCTTTCATATTGCCTTTGGGAGCAGGGGCAAAGACATGGAATATGGAGCTTGTTGGATAACAGAGCTGTGACCAATCTGCAAGGAAAATAGTGCTATCGGGGCAGAAAAGTCATGCTAAGATCCCAGTGGGACACAAGGACCCCTGCACTGATGGTCAGACTACATTTCCAGCCTCTTGGTCTAACCCAAATGTCCAGCAAGACCTGGACTCAGAGCAAATTCCATGAAGGTTGGTTAATACCAACCGGCTAAGCCTGCAGAGTCCTCGTGGATCCCTTGTCACAATGAGGATGAATGTTTTTTTTTGTGTTTCCCCCAATTTGTTCTTCTGCCTCCCTTGTGCCCCACCATAGATAGGCCGAGCCTGGGCCTGGAATGCGAGAAAACCTGTTTGATTTGGACCAGAGCTAAACCTCCCTCCTTCAGACCTGCCTGCAGCCTGTTTCCATTGCAAACTGTTTGCATTTCCCAGTGCTGCCACTAACAAGTGTTCCCGTCCAGTGAAAACCCCCACGAGCGCAGGAAGGGTTTCAGCACATCACAAATATTTACCCAACCACTTCTTCCTCTTTTAAGACCACGTAACTCAACAGAGGCGAATAAACACAGGCTGAATCCACATTCCTAAGTTAAACGAGCCTGAGGGCATTCCCGGGTGCCAAAGGCAGCCAATGCAGGCGGTTTACTGAACATTTTGGGAAGACTTTACACCTCCAGTTCTTAGTATTATGCATATACATTTAGATTTACATCCTTTCCTTCTTCTCAAAGAAGAAAGCGGTGCCCCAAACACCAATGTTCAATGCAAAACGACTCACCGAGGGCCAGCCCCAATGAGGAAGGAGGAACCTCAGCCCTGGTCAGAGCTGCGGGCGATCCAGAATCCCCATTGATACGATATCGACGCCGATGATATCGATCCTTCCTCCTCCCCAGCCTCGGAGAGAACCTCAGCCCGTGGATTTGCGGAAGCTTAAATTGCCAGGGCATTAAAGATTAACAGGAGGCAACACTCGCAGCTGGTCAGGATATTTCCTGCTTTTCCGTCATTTGCATTGTAAGTGTTTTTGCTTCGTCCCGCCTCGGCCCAGGCTTCGTCTCCCGACCACAAGGAGCCCCCGGGAAGCAGACGGATACGGTGCCGTGCAGGGCTCCCCGGAGGCAGCATCCCTGTTGGCCATGAAGAACCTGACCCCTCATGGAGCCAAAACATTCCCATAACCCTGGTGAGACCTCCAAAACACCCTCTGGGTTTGCTATGTGCCTCTGTGGGAGGGGAATCTCTACCCGTCTGGCTCCTACCCATGGTCAATGATCTACAAATCCCGAAACGCACAGATGGCCGGGAGCCCAAACCTGACTTTTCTTGTTGCAGAGCAGCCGGCTGCGCAGCTTTATACCCCGACCGCGCTGCCGGCCTCGGCTGGCGTCAGCTGGAATGCCAGAAACACCAGATTGCGTCATTTATAATACATTACTATTGCAAAATCACTTTTTAAAACACACAATGGTGGCCAAAAAAAGAGCAGAATAATAGCTGTGTCTATTTGGAGGATACAAAAAGCTTATTAAAAGGTGGCTTGGGAAACGCTTTGCCTGCAAAGAGCGTGCTGCAGATTTATGAGGGCACCAGAAAGATTTGAACTGATAGCGCTGTGTAAACAAATCATTTCTTTCATTGCAGGACTGAGCCAAAAAATGGAGAATAACTGTGTTTTCTTGACGACACGGAGGCTTTCGCCTTCTATTCATCTTGGCCCACAACGAGATGTTCATCATTCAGTGATTCAGGTTCAGAAGTAACAGGTAGTCAATACAGGCAGACAGAAAAGAGGTGCCCCGATGCGTTTTTCTGCTTGTTTGATTGCTTTTTGATTATTTTTAGTAGTCGTAAATAAATACTGATTTTCTCCCTAAGTAAACAGCCTTGTTCTGCTTGCCGTGCGCTGAGCCCTCCCTGCAGGAACTCTGGATTTGATCCACCTGGAAGACACCCAGCAAGTTTCTGGCTGTTGCTGCCACTATTAACCACGCTCAGCCCTGCCCAAGCTCCTGTCCTGGTGTTTGCTCAGGAGGATGGATTTCCTTCGGGAATGCTGCCACAGTTCCCCATAACACGGTGCTACCAGAGACCCGATCCCTGCAGCTCACCGGGGAGCAGTGGGGAGGACACAGCAGCATCATTGAGTCCCAGGGCTGCCCGTGGTCTTGTGTCTGGGGCTTCAACCCCATCCTGGTGGGCAGAATCCCAGTGCATCAGCTTTTCCAGGCAGGATGGAGAGCCGGGTCCCTTGCAGAGCCTGTCCAGGACCTTCGCGCAGGTTGTGCTGCACTGTGGGATGCGCCACAAGTCCACTGCAGACATGACTTCCCTTCCCTTCCCTTCCCTTCCCTTCCCTTCCCTTCCCTTCCCTTCCCTTCCCTTCCCTTCCCGTCCCTTCCCGTCCCTTCCCTTCCCGTCCCGTCCCTTCCCTTCCCTTCCCTTCCCTTCCCTTCCCGTCCCTTCCCGTCCCGTCCCTTCCCTTCCCTTCCCTTCCCTTCCCTTCCCTTCCCTTCCCTTCCCTTCCCTTCCCATTTCTCTCCACTCCGTTTCCACAGAATAAGACCAGTTCAGAGTCAAAATGAGGAGGAGCCTGTGAGGAAGAGCTGATTCAGTTCTCAGTGGTTCCAGGTGGGAGGAATTTGGGGGGTCATCACAGTTTACGTATCAAAGGATGTTTTTAAGGAAAGCTCTCCAGCCCCATAGCAATTTCACAAATTTCCCCCACAGATTTCAGCTGCGCTCCCCTAAATGTCTCTCCTCTGTTGTTAGTGGAGGAGGAGACTGAGGGCATTACAAAAATACTCAGTGTGTAGGTAAAAGATGCTTTCTTCTTGCCCCAAACTGCACAAACAAGGGCCAAAACACCCAAAGGGAAGCGTCCGTCTTGTCCTGCGGTGCACAGGGACCCAGCAGGGGCAGGAGCAGCCAAGTCAGCGCAGCGGCTGGGATGCTCCGGCTCGCGGGAGCTCATCGTCAGCTCCTGAACCGGCTACGGACACAATATTTCATCTCCGCGGCGCGGCCGGCGCTGTCTGCGCGTTAATGTTTAAGCCGTTTCCCCCGAGCCGCTGCGCGCGGAGCACATCAGCATCAGACACTGCCCCTTCGCTGCCAAGTACCTGAAATCCCCCGTTTTGAGGGGTTTGCTTGCTCTGCAGAGATAAGGAGCTGCGATAACAGCCTGCAAACAGCCGCAGATGGCCGGCGGCAGGAAGCCGGGGCGGCTGCTGCTGCCCAGGAAGGGCAGCGCGAGGAGCAGCCTTATTGCCGGGATCGGGCACGGACAACGTCATCCGCGCGGCAGCAAACAACTTCCAGAGCGACCGGAGTCGATAGCACCGGCGATCTGGAAATCGAGTTAGACAAACAGTGCTCAGGAATGACCCCAGGGGAGAGCAGAGGTTCAGGCGAGCCTGGCGCTTTGGAGGGCTCTGTCCTGATTCCCTGCATTTTGGCTGCCAAGTAAGCCAGCCAAAAGGATGAGAACAACAAGGTCTCCGTGCCAGCAACTCCCTAATCCGGTGTTATCTGATTCCCTCGTAGTCCCTGCAGGATGCTGCTCGGTGGAATGACTCACCCAGCCCCAGCAGATGACTTCCAAGCAGGACCTGGTAGCATCAGGACAACGTAGATGCAGGTTACCCAGCCAGAGCGTCACCCCTTGGAGGTGGGACAGTGGAGACCTTCCCTATCCCTGATGATGGGAACAAGTCTAACACCTGGGAAACATCAACACAGAGCCACAGCACAACCTATTTTTGTCCTGTTCTGCAGCAGGTGACCATTGGGAACACTAAGAGCTGGCCCCTGTGCACAGGGTATTCACTGCTCACGCAAACCAGTGCTGATACCCCAAAACAGGGCATTGTCAGGCAGCCTTTTGGTAACTACAAGCTAAAAGTGGTTAAGATCTGTCCAAAACTGTCTTTGCCCACAGTGCTGCTGGGGTACTGAGCAATGCTACTGGTTGCAGGACATTGGGAGAGGGCTAGGAAGGTCCATCCCTGCCCCAAGCCTGGCCTTGGTGTTCTGGTCCTGCCCCTCCACTTCTGCACTGGGGCTATAGGCAGGAATCTCTGAAACCTTCAGCATAAACAGGGCAGTTTCACCTCCCCAAACTTCAAATGGCATCGGGTGAACCACACCAGCTCCCTTGAGAGCTGGCAGAGAAATTGGGTACCATCAGGGAAAGAAACGACCAGGTCCTGTCTGCATGAGGAGATGAATAGCTCTCAAAGTGCCCATTTCCCCCTGCTGCTACCTGAAATGACCAGCTCAGAAGCTGATATTTTGAGTTTAATCCATCTCTGACGTTAACTTGCAGATGTTGTGCTCACTCCGCAAACTTTTCTTTAGAAAAATGGCACCTCTACATATATCCTCCGCTGCACATTTAAATAAATGATGATATTAAAGACCGAAAGTTGGTCTGGCCAGCAGGAAATAGGAGCTACACTTATTCCAGAGATGATTGATTGGAGCAATTTATTGCAGCTCTTCAAAACATTCCAGCAGCTTCAATCAAGGGCAGCACTGAGCTCGTACAGATTAATCTAAAAATGCTTTCCCTGCCCAGTAGAAATATATAAAATATAATTCCATTTTTTTCAGTGTTTCTATTTTTTTCTCTGACATCTGGTGTAGCAAAAGAGAAGGGAAATGCACAACCTTTCTTCATTCTCTTAAACCGTCTCTGTTTTTATTTTCCTAGATACAAAGGTGCCTGCAACGCCCTTGCTTGTGCACATTTTAAGGCAGCGCGTCTGCATTTCTCTTGCAGTCCCCAGACCGCTCCAAAGTAGAAGGACAGACACAGACGGACGCCAGATGAAGGTTTCTGCTATCACTTGTATCACAAAAGGGGAAAGCGGATGGAAGGAGACAAACTCCTGCATCACGTCAGCTCCCAGTAACAGCAGCCCATACCTAGCAGTCTGCGTGTTGATCAGCGCACCAGAAGGTTGCAAAATCATAGAAATGATGGTTGCAAGGGACCTAGGAGATTGCAAAACTTTAGAAATGATGGGTGCAAGAGACCCAGAAGGTTGCAAAACCATAGAAATGATGGTTGCAAGGGACCTAGAAGGTTGCAAAACCATAGAAATGATGGTTGCAAGGGACCTAGGGGATTGCAAAACTTTAGAATTGATGCAAAGGACCTAATCTAACAACAAAGAAGTGTTTGGCTTTGTCATTTTCAAGCTGCCGTGCAAGTATCTGTGGGTTGCTATTGCCAGCCCTCTGTGTCCTCAATGCCACCAGGCTTTGCTGCTGAAGGCAATGAGGTTGCTCCGGGCTGCTCTGCCCTTGGCAAACCCCCTCTGTTGTCCTGTGGTTCCTCATGCCCTTGGAGATGACACACGTGGGTGCCCTGTGCAAGCTCCTCGGGGATGGAGGTGGCTGGAGGGTCTGCATGGAGGGGTCTGCACTTCCTTCTCTTGCTCCAAGATGAACGTGATATGGGGCTTTCCCCAACACCAAGGACCTCCCTGGTCACCAGGATCATGGATGAGAGACAACAACCCCGTGATCACATCATCCCACCAAGTACATGAGCCCTCCCCATGCTGTCTGAGCACACTTGTCCCACCTGGAACAAGGACCAGGAGCGTGCAGGGATGAGGACACCAGGCTATGGATCCACAGCATCCACAGGCTGCAGCGGTTGCAGCCTTGTTGTGTCCAGGATGTGGCTCCCCTTGGGACAAACCCCCAACCAGATGAGCCTGATCGGCCCCGCTCATCCCTTCCCCATCCTGGTGCGCCCGGAGACGGGCTCGGATGCGGAGAGCGTCGGATTTGTGCTCTGGGCTGGCGAGGAAGCTGAGGGGGGTCCCTGCGGAGGCTCCGGCTGCCCCTGGCACAGTCCGGACCGGGGAGGGCCGGGGGTAGGAGCTCTCCGTATGGGGATGCGGCTCCTCCATCCCGGGCACCGCAGGGCAGCTCCGCATGGAGGAGGAACAGGATGGAAGGGCTCCCGGCGCTGCAGCCGGAGCAGCCGCACGGCAGGGACCTCGGAGCGGCCGCACGGGAGACGCCGGGCGCTGAGACGAGCGGGCTCTAGAGGTCTCTGCAGGGCAAGGAACGACGCGGAGCCGCACGCCTGGCTGGGCACAGCACAGTCTGCATCGGACCACGCGCGACACCCGATCTGTGTCCCACCATGGGCAGTGTCCACCAGGCTCCATGTCCCACCATGGTCAATGTCCACCAGCCTCTGTGTCCCATCATGGTCAGTGTCCCACCGTGCTCCTGTCCCACCATGTTCCGTGTCCTCCAGACTCCATGTCCCACGATGGGCAGTACCCCACCATGCTCCATGTCCCACCTTGTGTCTCATCCCACCGTGCTGTGTCCCTCCATGGTCCATGTCCCACCATACTCTGCGTCCCACCACATTCCATAGCCCACCACACTTCACATCCCATCACACACAGTGTCCCACCATGTCCCACTATGCTCCATATCCCACCATGTTCTGTGTTCCTCCATGCCCTATGTCCCACCATGCTCTATGTCCCACCATGCCCTGGGTCCCACCATACCCCTTGTCCCACCATGTCCCATGTCCCGTGTTCCACCATACCCCATGTCCCACTATGTTCCATGTCCCACTATGCCCCATATCCCACCATGTTCTGTGTCCCATCATGATCCATGTCCCACCACACACAGTGTCCCATCATGCCCCATACCCCACCATGCTCCATGTCCCACCATGCCCCACCATGCTCCGTGTCCCACCATGCTCCATGTCCCACCATGCTCCATACTCCGCTATGCTCAGTGTCCCACCTCACCACATCCCACCATGCTCAGTGTCCCACCATACCCCATGTCCCACCATGCTCCATGTACCACCATGCTCCATGTCCCACCATACCCCATGTCCCACCACGCTCAGTGTCCCACTACACTCCATGTCCCACCATGCCCCATGTCCCACCACGCTCCACACACAACGGACAGAGCGCAGCTGGAACGCAGCACCGTGAGGGAGCTCGGAAGGCAGTGGGGCCCTGCGGGTCTGCACGGCCACCCTGCTCCTCCATCCCCAGGGATGCACTGGTCCCCACTCTGCACTGAGACCCTTGTTGCTGCCCCTGGGATAAGCGGATTCACGTCCGGAGCTGCAACGAGGTTCAAGAGAAGCACGCGGCGCTGCCCCACCGTCCCCATCCGTGCTGTCCCCGACATCCCTCCCCGTGCGCGGTGTGGAGAACCTCCCCACGGCGCATCCAGGGGCTGCATGGACCTTCCTGGAGCGGCCGTGCCGGAGCAATCGTGGCTCCCCGCACCCCGGCGCCTGCTCTCGGCTCTGCAGCCACCCCAGGTGAGCGGAGAGGTGCTCCGGAAAGGGAATTATGTCTGGAGCGAAGCAGGAGAGCACCCTGGAGCCTTGGGGAGCCCCAGGGAAGGGGCACGAAGCAGATGGAAGAGCAGGGGACCGGCTCGCGGCAGCGCGCGTGCTCCCGGCCATGGGAAACGCACAGCTGAGAGCAGGTATCCAGGCACACCAAAGATTCCCAGCAGGAAGAATCGCTTGGTTTCCACGGAAAACAGCAATCTGAACTGCTTTGGGCAGGTCAGAGCTGCCCTTCTCTGTTGTCTTTTTTTCTTCTAATTTTCATCTGATTGTCAAAACCAGAACACCCAAAGAGGCCACAGGGACCCGGCTGCGGTCTGCATCTGCCCCATTAGCTCCGTTCCTTCCGTTCCTCCCGCACGGAGAGGGCAGCGTTGGCACAACGGAGCAGCCTTAAAGCGAACCCAGCTCCAAGGGCCTTCCCCCGAGCAGACACGAAATTCTCGCTCAGTTTGGTCCAATATTTGCTCCGTATTTGTCTTTCCAGCTAAGACAGGCACCCGTATTTAACCTTTAAGTGCATTTCCCAAGGAGAAGAGCGGGAGGGTAAGGGGGAGCGCAACACGATGCTCGTGGCTTGCACCAGCCCGGGGGCGAACGCTGCTCATCCTGGCGGTCAGGGATGAGCAAGCCCGCTGCCTCCTCCCGCTCCGCATCCCAGGAAAACCAGGGAGCTGCGGGGAATGGGGCTCCCCGCAGCCATGCGCACGGCCGGGCTGCAGCCGCCTCCACGTCCCGCTGGGAGCTGGGCAGGTGGAAAGGGCTTCCTAATCCACCCGGAGACGCCGCTGCCTTCCATACCCCTCACAAGAGGAATTTACCTCCGTTAGAGACTCCTTTCTCCTGCTACTCCACTGTGGCAATGGCAGGTTCCTCCACATTAATTTTCTAGTTACTCACAGTTTTTCTGACTGTTTTCTTGGTTCATTTTCTCTTTTCCTGCAATTCCCGCATCAGCCCTTCCCCTTCCCAGGCCTGCAGGACCCGGCTGCTCCGCACGGATGTGTCCAGCCCGGCAGGACGATGCCAGCGCCGGCCCCTCACCTGGGCACCCCAGGGCAGGAGAGGCGAATGGGGAACCAACCTGCTCTTTCCCATTCCCCTTCTCCCCATTCCCCGCTCCAGGGACGTGCACATGCCCGAGCAGAACATCCCAGCCGCAAGCGAGGGCTTCCTTCGCCCTGCCGCGGCGGGCATCCCCATGGCACGCTGCGACCGCACAGCATTACCTGTAATTGCACGTAATTACGTGTATGCACCTCCCCGCGCGCCGGTCCCCAGCGCAGAACAAGGGCAGCAGCACCCGGAGCGGCCCAACAGCAGCTCCCTCATTAAAGGCCGCTTGGGAGGATGCTGAGCTGCTCTTTGCTCCTTGGGGAGCGGGATGGAGCCTTGGAATGGGGCTGCGGGAGGAGACAGGGCCCATGGGGAACCCCGTGGGGCTCCATCATCTTCCATCCTTGCGCTGGGAAGCGATGCAGGAGACCTGGGGACAACAAGGGGCATCCCGTGTGCCACCAGCAGAAGGATCCTGGGGCTCCTGTCCCATCTTCCCCAGTCACCCTGACTTGTGTCCATGTCCTCCCTGTCCTGCAGCCCCGTTTGGCACCTCCTGTCCCGGGAAAAGCAGCAGGAGGAGCCGGCGCTGCAGCCGGGCAGCGGGCGCAGGGTGCCCACAGCCGCCCCCAGCGCTGCCTTTGAGCTCTATTTGTTTTCAATTTCGTTAGGAATTGTTTGCGCTGCCTTGAGCGGCTTTACCATGGCGCGGTGTTGCGCTGGGGTTTGCTTTCATTTCTGCGTTCTGCCTCCTCGCCCGTTATCTGATCCTCCCTCCCGCCGCACAGCGTTCTCTTTCCACTTCGTTATTTGTGCTAATTTACAGCCGGACGGAGCGGGGTTTTTGCAGCGACGGGGAGGAAGGAGCGGGGAGGGATTCGGTGGGGCTCCCGCAACACAACGGGCACTGAAGCTGCAGAAAGTCGAGCTCGTAAACGCAGTGCAATGCATGTGAGGAAGGAAAATCCAAGTGCCAGACGTGCTGCTTTGCTGGGCGCTGCCTGTTTAGCAGCGGGATCTGCTCCTGTGCGGCACCGTCGTGCGCAGGGCACATCCCTGGAAGGAGTTGGGCCAGGAAAGGCACCGGGAGCTGCTTCCCGAAGGCAGGAGCAGCCGCTTCCTCCCTCCGGAGCCGGCCCCGGGGTAACGCAGCCCGCGGGAACGCGGCTCCATCCGCATGGTGATCCTGCACAACGATCCCTGCTGGAAAGCAGCTCCGCGGAGAGGGATTTGGGAGTCCCGGATGGCACCAAGTTGCCCATGAGGCCAAGTTGCCCTCGTGGCCAAGGAGGCCAATGGGCTCCTGGCTGCAGCAGGAGGAGCGTTGGCAGCAGGGCCAGGGCCTGGAGG
>JAWLRI010000479.1:72086-164043 GCA_034781795.1 Crypturellus tataupa | reverse complement strand
TTATTCCTCCCCAGGTGCAGGTCCCTGCACTTGTCCTTGTTGAACCTCATGAGGTTCCTCTCTGCCCAACTCTCCATTCTGTCTAGGCCCCTCTAAATGGCAGCACAGCCCTCGGGAGTGTCGGCCACTTCTCCCAGTTTGGTGTCATCTGCAAACTTGCTCAGGGTGCCCTCTGTGCCCTTGTCCAAGTCATTGATGAACAAGTTGAACAGCGCTGGGCCCAGTACTGACCCTTGTGGGACACCACCAGCCACAGGTCTCCCACTAGACTCGACCCCATTTATAAGTACCTTCTGGGTTCTGCCATGCAGCCATTGCACTATTCACTTTACTGTCCACTTGTCCAGTTCACACTTCCAGAGCTTTCCTATGGGAATGTTATAGGAGATTGTGTCGAAAGCCTTGCCGAAGCCAAGGTAGACAACATGCATAGCTCTCCCATTGTCCATCCCACCAGTCACCCCATTGTAGAAGGCTATATCAGGTTTGTCAAACATGACTTTCCCTTGGTGAATCCATGCTGGCTACTCCTGATCACCTTCTTTTCCTTCACATGCCTAGAGATGGTCTCTAGGATGAGCTGTTCCATCATCTTTCCAGAGATGGAGGTGAGGCTGACAGACCTGTAGTTTCCCGGGTTCTCCCTCTTGCCCTTTTTGAAGACTGAAGTGATGTAGGTTTCTTCCAGGCCTTAGGCACCTGCCTTACCCTCCATGACCTCTTAAAGATGGTGGAGAGCAGCTGAGCAATGACCCCTGCTGCTTCCCTCATCATTCTTAGGTGCATCCCATCTGGGCCCATAGATTTATGGGTGTCCAGTTTGCCTAAATAATCCCTAACTCAATCCTCCTTGACCGGAGGAAAGTCTTCCTCTCTCCTGGTTCTCTCTCTTGTCTCCAGGTTCTGTAGTTCATGGGGACTGGCCTTAGCAGTAAAGACAGAAGCAAAGGTGGCATTTAGTAACTCTGCCTTCTCTGCATCCTCCGCCACCAAAGCAGCCTCCCCATTCAACAGCTGACTAACATTTTCCCTAGTCATGCTCTTGCTGCTGGTGTATTTATAGAAGCTCTTCCTGTTGTGTCTGACATCTCTCACTAACTCTAATTCCAAATGGGCCATCTTGGCCTTCCATGTTGCATCTCTGCCTTCTCTGACAATATTATTCCCATATGGCCTGGCCCTTCTTCCACATTGTATGCATGCTCTTTTTCTCATTAAGTTTACCCAATAGCTCCTTGTCCATCCACACAGGTCTCCTGCCCTCTTTGCTCGACTCCTTTCTTATAGGAAGAATGAATGGAATGAAAGAGGAATATAGAGATGTATATGTACTGTAGTCACTCTGCAAAATTTTGTTTTTATTTCCTCTCTGAAGATTCCTTAAATGATCAGATATATTAACTAAATGACACCTGTGACTGACTAAATCCAAGCAGACAATAAAAAGATTATGTTTTGGCCTTCAGTCTTAACAGGTTCTCTAAAGTTTAGATACAAGACATCTTCATTTAATCTTTGCATTCCCTATTACTGATTTCCAAGCTTTGCCATTTTGACTAATTTTTCTATTACTTTTTAAGTTACAGCATTTAAAAAATAATAATATAGAGGAATGAAATTTCCTTGCACTTGGAAAACTCCAGAGTAACTAAAGGAATTTAAGTTAAACTTCTTTGAAGAAAACATCTTTGACCAAGCAGCAACATGGAAATTCTCAGTCCAGAAGGAAAGATATCAGTAAATTGTCAGTGTTAGAAAACAGAATGTTATTATTAAAAATATTTTTCCAAGCCTAACAATCACATTTCCTTGTGACAGCTATAATAATGATTTGCTGAAAATAACATGACTATTTTCAATAAACTTTTCATCTTCTGTATTTGGACAGTGGCAGGAAAGATAGTGTAATTAAGGAGAAGAGAAAGAAAAGGTGCCATCAATTTACGACTTCACCTTTTACAACCCAGTTTATCCAACAGATTTTGAAACCAATAGTTAGATGGAACATCTTTTACAGCTCATAGAGTGAATAGATGGCACAGCAGTATTTAAAATTATGGTACATAGGCACCAAAAGAACTGGTGTTCTTCTCTAGTTAAGAAGCTGTCAACATTTTCATTACAACCTCAGTTTTCAAGGTTTGTAAGTTGGCTATGTTAGATAACAGCTGGTAAAACTTGGCATTCAAGTTGAATGTCAAGGTACAATATGTGTGTTTATTACTTAATCCATTTTATCCCCTTTGCACATACCTAGTCACTTACTGTAAACACTTACTGTCATCCAAAATACTTTGTTAGTGGGGTTTAATTCAGCTGGTTAGTCAACGAATGGCTGGATGAGTTTTACCTCCTCTGTCTTTAGCTGTCCTCCTATCCAAGATTTGCTAATCTCTTCCTCCTCAGGATTTGGGTTTTGTGCATGACTGGTGGAACCTTTCTAAGCACCAAATGCTTGCTGCCTGGGATGTTATTATGCTGTGACAAGTTTTCCCCCTGTGAGGCAGCTGCATGGTAAGAAAGCACTGTTTCCAAAATAATGTGATACTTGTGTTAAATATCACATTTTATCTCAGAAGGATTGCAAGCTGTGCTGAAGCATCTAGTTTCTTACACTGGTTTACACCAGTGTACACACCTACAGCCAGATTTGGATATCTGTACATTGCATAAGACAGTTGCTTATGCAAGGTCTTAATTTTGGTCATGAAGAAAAAAATAATAGTACTGCTTTTCCTGAGAAAAGACTAAAAAGGAAGTCCGAGAAGGATTTCAGAACTTAGCTAATCAAGTGAACAATTTTAACTTATATGTTTCTGAGCACTAAACTGCTTATGGGATTAGTACCAACATATTGTGACAGCTGTAGGGTTCAACCTATGCTGACCTCACTGTAGCTGTTAAAGTCCTTGGATCGAACGTGAAGATAAGTCTAGATATTACTTAATACAATGGTCAGTGGTGTTTGATTTATGACATAAAAGTGATATAACTGTTGACATCATAGTGGCAGATTCATAGATAAATGGGTAATAAATAATGGGTATTTTGAATTGTGGAGGAATATTGGGGGAAAAAAAGAATGAAGATGTGTAGCAGAAGTAATAACATGATTTTCAACTTGGATATCTATAACCTAGTTCTTTCAGGGAAAAATATCAGCAAATATACAAATTAGCCAACCAGTCAAATTGGAAATTAGTTTTTTATTGACATTTAAAGGAAAAGAAATACAGTGAAATCAATCAGAGTTGCGCCTGCTGAGACTTCCATATTACAAACAGCTTCTATCAAGGAAATTACTACACATCCTCAAGAGTCCTAAATTAGGATTTTTCAGAAGTGATGGAATGAAAAAAAAAGATCAAGAGTTTGCTGGAGGGAAGGATTAAGTCAGATATATTTTTTGGTGTATCTAATTATGTTCCACCAATGCTACTGGCATTTAAGTGAGAAGATGATGATCTCACATCATCACACATCTCACAAATAACTGAATGATATAAAATTACTTTAAGTAAAAAAATGGTCAGTGGGAATGAGAGAAGCTATGAATATTAAGCTTAATATGGAAAGATGATGAATACTGAGGAAGTAGGAAATCCAACCACTAGGATTTTAAATGAAGATCTCATCCTCTTCGATAGGATTTCAGCTTCTGCTCGTGAAAGAATTAGTCAGGAGCTGCATTCTTGCACTGGATGCAGGATTTTAAGCTGGCAATGAATTTGCTGCTCCTGACTCTCATTTATCCCTGACTTCTCGAAACAGCAAGATTTGCCAGTCTCTGCCTCAGATGTCACACATATTTGATTCCAGTAGTCAGCTCCTGACAAACTGGATCATACACTGTATTTCTAACACAGATTTTCTTCTGTTTCACCATATCATACCGCACTGGCTGTGCCAGTAGTAGGGGGTCAAGGCCACACAACACCTCTAGCTCTAGTACAGAGCCTCCAGCAGCCCTTTGGCTGCATGTCTACTAACTGCACCATTTTCTCCTTAAGTTTGCGGAATCCATGATGTTCACAGTCATTACTGGATCAATGAACAAGCCCTTGAACTTTTGGGGAACTTTTTTGAGCAATCCAATTTCTAGTTAACTGACTAATTAAAACACTTAGAATTGATAGAAATATCTCAGTAAATTTTTAAGATAAATTTCAGGCTTCCAAAATTGTGTTTAGAGATTTTAGGAACTAAATTAAATGTCTTCCATATATTAGGAAATTCATTATGATGAATTAAGCTTTCTGTGCAATAGGATTTTCAGCAAAAAATGAACTTTGCATTCTACAGTTAAAAAAAAAAAAAGAATATCCACCCATGCTATAGCAATAGTCAGAAGTGAAGATCTGTGACTATGTTTGTGACATAGACAGGAACCTTCTCAAAGGGCAAAGTTTTTAAAATTTTAACATTCAAAAGAGGAAAAAAAGGAATACTGTGCCTTTTTTTTGTTGTTAAAAATATTTTCAAATACGTGAAATATTGTGTTTCAAAGATTTTTTTTTTAAATTCTGTCCTCCTTCAGACATTGACTCCAGTTGATAAACCCCAGGAAATTGATTTCTCCTCACATCACTATTTAAAACAACAGAAACCACCACAGCATACCCAGTAAAAGTTTCAGGTCCTGCCAGATTTAACAGTCACCAGGCGCAAGAGATCTGTGTTTTGAAACACTGCAGAGTAACAGTGCAGTGAGTTAATGAGGAGTTAATGTGTGAAAACATGACCTGATTTCTAAAAACTTCTTCAGATAACCTCTGCCCTGTTCTTTTCCACTGCGTTCTGATACATATGTATGTCCGCAAATGAGACAAACTTTTGAAGCAATTTTCTCTAATTTTTCTACTTTCTCTAATAATGTGGGGCAGGATCAGTTACCAATATATCTTCTGGCCACTGAAAGCTTGAGCATCAGTCAAAGAGGCTAAGTGTGTCTGGACTATACCAAACAGTGTCATCAGATTTCTCCAGCACTTCCCTGATTTGTTTGCCAAGATCATTAATAATAATGACTATTCAGCCAGCTTTACTGAATCGAAGAACAGCTCTTGAGAAACATCACTAATAACCACTTCTCTTCAGCCTACTTACTTTTTCAGTACTCCTAAGTGTTGACCATTTAGTCAGGCTCTTTTCCATTCATAATTCTTTTCCTGGTTCCCATTTTTTTCCATCTTAATCAACATGTTTCCTAATGCCAGCTTATCTAAAGCTTTACTGTTGTCCAAATGATTAGACTCAGTACATTTCCTTTGAATAAAAGTACAGATAATCCAAACAAAAATATTAAATTTAAGCTATGTAAAGCTACTAGAATGTCTTTCTATTTCCTTCTATTTCTTTCTTTTCCTCACCCCATTAGCACTAAGTGGTATGGAGATGCTCCTGGATGTCACATGTGATGTACTTGCATAGATGCTCAGCTCTTCATTCAGGTCAGGGTTGCATTTGCCCTTGTAGAGAGCCGTATTTTACAGAGGTCAGAATAATGAACTGGAAAAAGCCAAGATTACTTCACTAAAGTCTAAAGTACAGATGTTTCTGAGTCTGCAATTTCATGCACCAATTGTTTCAGAATTCTGAAATGGAGATTACCTGGGCCCTTCCCTCACTTGGGAGCTTGAGAGATCATAGTCTGAGCTTCTCTCTACCTCTTTTGTGACAATTTCTATTTCTATACTCCCATTCTTCCTTTTTTCCCTTGTCCTATGTACAATAATCATTTTTCTATCCTATGATTTTCTTGAGGAACAATGGAGAAGCTGTTGAATCTAAGGTATGTCTTCATTACATTTTCAGTCATCCTCTAGCTCTGCTTTAAACTTTATCCTACGTTTTCTGTTGATAACCTTCTTCTCATGTCTCCTGTTAGGGATGCTTTTGATATTTTTTTATTTTCTGTCCTTATCAAGTTCTGACTCAAGATGATTTTTCTTCCTGAAAAAAAATTTACTAAATTACAGAAAAAAATACCAATACTTCCCCACCTTTTTTTTTAGGTGCTGAGTTAAATAATTCCCAATGGATATTTGTATCTCTCTGAATTTCTTCTTTGAACTACCATCATATTCTCATCATATTCTCACTAAGGAAAAAAAAAGAGGAATTATAAGGACCCGTAGAGCTACTTCAGTAGATTTTGCATTATAATGATTTCTCAAAATGACTTTGGGTCTATTTTTTTTCCACTCTTTTCTGTGTTTTGCTTTCTCTCTGAGAATCACAAATCCTTATTTATCCATATATTGCCTTTGTCTACTGCGCCCATCTTTCCATTATATTTAAAGTCTTGTCTTGCAGGTCATTCACTCTCTTGGCCAACGTTAACTTTTGTTGCCTAACTTCTTGAAAAAATTTTCCATAATTGTGACATTAAACCATACTCCATTCACTGGTTGGAACATGCTGAGAGGTTTCATTTTTGACTATTCTCACCAACTCACTTTCCAAACTACTGGTGTTCATCTTTTGCACTCATTTTTTTACCCACTGTCTGCTTTTTATTTACTTGATGGTCCTTTTCCAAATTTAGAATGGAAACTGATTTTCTAGTAACCTTCATGTTTAATTTCCTAATTTTAATAATAAAATCTGTCATATCCTGTTTAATTGGATTGTGGAGCCACATGAGAATGTTTTACCCATCTAGAGGCTAAGCCTCTATAATCACAGTTTATTGGTAACACAATAGCTTTAACCTAGGAATGTATAGATATTACAAAGATCAACAACTGTCTGAGAGTGGAACTTTGTAAAAAATAAATAATTTGGCCATCCCAGATAAGATCTCTGTAAATTGCATAGAAATATGTATATCCAACTCAGTTTCACTTCTAGATAATTTCTGTTTGTCTATGTCCTCAGAAATGTGTTTTGAGTGTTTCAATATGCTTCAGAGGTGGAGAAAAAGAGTTCTAGTCCTTTCTTTGTATATAAAAAAGGAGAAATCTGTGCTGAATACTGCACAGAATAGATATTCAGAAGAATATAGTCTGTCTTCCAACCCCACCTTTTTATTTGTTTCTAACTACCTATTTCATGAAGCATAAACCTCATCTTGTATCTCATTACAATGCACGGTGTTCAACGTTTTATGAACCAGTTTGCCATTCAGTTGCCCTGTAATCATCACTTCAATGTATGTTTCCCCAGACAAATGAGGCGTTTTACAGGAATACCATGTTGCATCAGCTGTCAATTTTACAGCAGCAGATATTCAAACTAAATTGTCAGAGAATTTATTTCTAGAATGAACATACTTCTTTTTGCTCACTGTTATCATTAGAATTGGAAGGTAGGCAAAGACAAAATACAGTCCTGGTATATTTTGTTGTTGAGTCTAACCAGCTAAGTTAACCAAATACACATCATAACAGGATAACAAGGAAAAATCACTTATTGCCTCCTAGACACATTGCATAGTCATGATAAATGTTTTTGTCTTTAGCAACACTGCACAAACATACATGCATTCTCTGAAGAGGATACAAGATAAACAGGTTCTAAAGGTGCCTGATAATAAAAGGCAAATAATGCATTTTTATGCTCAATTTTATAAGGCAGTTGGAATGTGATCATGGAAATACACTCACCATTATTTGAGAGAATGCAACTCATTAATAGTTCTGGTCCAGATCTCTACATTTATTTCTATTAAAAGTAGGAAACCAGCTTATAATTTTATCCATTATGAATATTAGCAACTAGGGCATATTCTAAAATATTATTTCTAGTTGTTCTGGAACTATTTGCAAACTCCAGTTGAATTTACTGCAGAACTTCCAACAGACTTAAGAATGCTGTATGTAACATAACAGCTATTTTCTTCTTTGACATCAAAGCCATGCTATTTTCTTCTTAGTTCTCCTTTGCTTACAGATAATGGGATATCTTCCATTTCTCATTAAAGTAAACTTTCTTCCATAGAAAAGGCAAAATGTCTTAGTATCTACAATCATCTAGAATAGTGTTAGATTAAGGTAGCAATGGAGTCATAACTATGTGTACTGAGGGGTAGGATGCTGTGATGGCCAGGTGGTTCCACATAGACTGTGTAACATTAGTGTGGCTGAGGCAAAGTCAATAAAACTGACTCTTTCAGAGCAATATTGATGTCTGTTCGTCATGATCTCAACCCTATGGTTCTGTTAGAAGATTGAACTCTGCATTTTCACTACTATGAGTCATGCTCTGGATCTTTGGATCACTTGGAGACATCACTCAAGCACTCAGTCTGCTGAGAAGTGTTGTACAGAATCAGAAATAACAAGCTCCCATCCTGCTTGTTGACTCTTTACAAAGGAAACTCTCCAGTTTTACGAGCAGAGATGACTTCAGTCTCCTAAACTTAGTATGTGAAATGCTGCTGTAGTTCTAAAGCAGTGCAGCTGCTTTGCGTGGTGGAAAAAGGACCACTGGTTGAATTTTATCTGGATTTAGATGACTGATAGTAACTGAATAAATATTTTAACCTTAGTGAAACAGCCCTAACAGGAGGATCTAAGGTGGAACCACTTCTGATTATCCCATCATCCATTCATAGGCATGTTGTCCTTAGAGAACCAACAGTTCAAATTCTAATCACAGGAGGAGAGAATAGAGCCCAGGTTTCCCCTCCACGTATTAGCATTTGCCTTCGGAGCTAGTGACAAAAGCACACACTGACTTTATTTTAAAGGTTTGAGTTTACTTTTTTATTTTTATTCCCTTTGTCGTCCCTTTAGCAAACTCTGTGCCTTAAACAGAAACAGCAGAAATTACATTTGGAATTAGGTGATTGCTTGCTTTTGTCATTAAATACACCCCCCTCCCAAAACCAAGTAATTTCTAGACTGTTTTCCTGGCCATACTTTTTACTACACTTAAAAGATTAAGGCTCTGATTCCAAATGTAACATAATAAAAACTAAACAATCTATTCCATATCTGTTAGTTACTGTATTTTCATACTGACTTTGAAGGATTTTAAGGTAGTTTGCTATAAATGCATTTTATGGTGTATAGTAGGACAGATAGTATACCTAAGTCTTGTTAGTTACCAAGCACTGTTCATATCAAACATCTAATCATATTTCTCAAATCAAAACCATAGAAAAATGACATTTTGAGCCCCTCTTGTTGCTCATATCAAGAGAATCAGAGAAGTGTGAGATAATTCAGAAGGGCCTTCAGGATGTTATCTAGAAAGCAGGATACCTTTAGTATCAAATTTTGTTTTCAGATGTACAAAAATGAGGAAAATCTTATTCACAAATCCTGTTAAAAGGGTGAAATAACTATCTTTTCCCCTTTATTCTTAAGTTATTCCTTTTGTAATGCTGAATGCAATTACTGTCATTTTCCAGTATTTCCTAAAAGAAGGCTAGAATATCCTTCATTAATATAAACTCGCATTATCTTCCCGAAGATACTCCCAAAGACTTTTATACACCATTATCATATTTTCCACTGGTTCGGATTAGAGCCTCCTCCTCCTCTTAACCTATATGGTTTCTCTTTGTGCCCAGTAAACTACAAGGATCATCTGTCAGCTTTTCTTTCAGTGATGACATTAGTAAGAGTTGTATTTTATCTATAAGATTGCTGTTTTGAGATAACTATTCTGCAAACTCTCCTAAATATGAGTGAGAATCTCAGTGAAATACCTGAGAAAAACGACCTGCAAGCTAGTTAAGAAAGAAAGATCTACAAGCTATACAGAAGAGCTGTCTCTGTTACACAGTGAAATAAGAGCTGTTATTCTTGGAAGATACCATAAACATAAATAGCCTAGTCTACGAGGCAAGATACATTTCTTCACATTAAAACAATAACTATGACCAGTTAATCTGGTTTGGAACCCAATTTAATTTCTCCACTGGATGTATAGTCACATTCAGTGTCAGGAAACGGCACCATATTCTGCTTCTTTCTCCACGCTGTTTTGCCAGCTAGCGCATAGTATTTTGCTACTAATGAGAAAGAATTCATGATATAGCCTGCAGGCAAGAAAAAAATGTTGAGTAACAAAATCTATTTTAACCTTGAGAGTTACTTAAAACCACTGAACTAAAATGACTTTAAATGTCTGAGTTAAGAACTACAGTTATAGAGTTGTAACTTGAAGATATATTTTCCTAAAGTAATTCCATGCTTATTTCTGTCATCTTTCCTAAATCTACTTTTATTTACTTCATAAGACTCTACAGAATGTTTTCAGCAATTGAGATACTGCTACAACTTCTAGTATGTAAAGCCTGGAGTCCTTTTGCTCTCGATCAACATTAATTATACAGCTTTATGTTAAAAAGATCAATCTAACTGTGAATGCAAATGTAAATAATTGAACAAACAAACCTCAAAGCCACACATAACCAGATTCCAAGTCTGAAAATTTTTTCTTCTTTTGGCTCACTCCTGCAGATCCCTCTGCTGTATGACACTGCATTTAAATATATAGAGAATGGGAAGAATTTTCTAAGGAACAGTAAGATCAGCTGTAACGAGCTTTGCTTCCATCAGAAGTCAGAGTGGTGATCATTGTAGTAAAACACTTTGCACACTTTACTGCTGTGCTGAGAAGTTTAGTGGATTAAGGAGATGAAGAAACAAATTATCCTTATTTTTCGTATTACGTTGGGGCAAAAACAGTCTCCATGTCTCTGTCTTCTTGCAGGGCATTTGGGAAATGTGATAAAAGAATTGGCGGCTCTTTAGGGCTCACCAAACTAAAGAAGCAGTAAGATGGGGGGCTGTTATTTTCTAATTAAGCAGCAATGTGGTCTACATGCTGCCAACATGTACAAGGAGATAATTTAAGTTTTCTAATGTGCTTTGGGTACCCTGCTTAAGTGATAGCATTATGGGAGAAATAGAGCAGATCTTTAGAAAAATAGCATGGTTGAAGTTTCAGATGATATTTTGCCTACACATTTTCTAATACTCCTTGGTGTTGAACCTGTCAGTGAAATCGTCAGAGGCTTCGAGTTACAAATGTTTCCCAAATTTTCTGTGTGAGTGGACAGTACATGCACGTCTCCATCAGACATCCTGCAAAGAGGTCATAAAAGTATGTTAATCATAAAGATTATTATTATTTGACTGGCAGGTTTTGGTAGAATTCAGGAGAAGATTCACTGACCTGCTTACAGGGCTCCCTGAATGAAATTATGATGTCCGCGTTTTCCTAAAAGTTAATCCTGAGATTGAAAGGTAATGGTGGAACACTATTCACACAGTAAGGACACTGATTAATGGTATGGGGATGGCTGTATGCATTTTGTCATATAGTGAACATATTTTCTGCTTTGTGATGAGATCTCAGTTTGACAGTGACAGACCATGTGAAGTGCTTAATTATGTGCTTTCCTCCTGTCACTGTTACATGCCTGCCAGGTTGGGAGGACAAGGTGCCAGCAGGGTGCTTCAGATGCTATTGCAGAAAATGCCTCCATATACTATGAGCCTGCCTTGCACTACATAATATGTGTAAGGATGATAATGGAAAGTTTTATGGAAACTGGGCAACTGTATTTGCAGCTAACTGCAACTTCTCAGTGAAGCTGAAGGATGCTTGCATGAAATGCAGTAATATTGTTTATTGTTAGAGAATAGCTAGTTGCGAACAAAGATTTCATTGTGTATTTGAATTCATTAATACATGCTACATGTTCATAATTTTTATTTCATCATAATTCCAAATCACTGTTACAATGTCAATGTATGAAAATTTTATTATGTTATTATACTGGCAGTGAGACACAGCTATTATGTCAACTTAAAAAAAAAGACCCAACAAACATACAGATTCAAATCTGAAACAAACAAACAAACAAACCCCTCAACGTTATTCTTGATATTCTGATTTCCCCATAAAACTTTTATTCTACATGGCCACTTTGCTATGAATACATTTCCTGTAGTTCCAAACTGCCTGATGTGTCAAGGACAGCAACATCCCCACTCACCACAATGAAGAATCAGTATTTTGCACTTGCAGAAACTTGCAGTTCCTATGTCTGATCTGTTTTGTGTTAGACGATAATTGGAACAACACAACTGTTTGTTTTATAAAATTCCAGTCCTTATCATCTGTGTTTGTTACACAATTCCATAAGAAAGAACTCTGTCCTGCACATGTTTTGATTAGGAAAACCCTGTTTCTTTCCAGGATTTCAAGAAGACTTAAAAGTGGTTGCTACAGTTCAATACAACTGATTCTCACACAGAGAATCACACAAGGTGCAGAGCATCTTAGAAGAACAAATACTTGTTCTTAATTCCTGGAAACTGGTGTTAGGCAAAATTGTAAGGGATATTTTGACTATTATAGATGACCTTTGGTCTCCAGCCAGAATCATATAATTAATTGAGCTGGACAATAACATAAGAGCACTGCCATGCAAGCTGTACAGTGCTAAGTGTACCTGTCCCTTTGATGATTTAGTATAGCTTTACATACTCTCAAACCAAAATAAAATATTCAGCAACCGGAATTTAGCATTTTGTTGCAAAGAGAAAGATATGGATCAAGGAGAGAAGTGTCTGAGGCGGCAAGGTCTCCAAATTTGCAATTATCCATCCTTACACAAATTACTATGCAAAATCCTTTGTAGTTCAAGTCTGCTAAATTGTATCTGTGAAGGGGTATTAGATATTATATTGAGTGCATTTAGCAGCAGTGGGGACCTTAAAATCCATTTTTGGAAGAAATGTAGTTCTTACAGTAGACCTCAACTCTGCTGGTGAAAGGCAGAGCCATCACTTTGGGTCAGGAGTGGCACACAAAGGTTCACAGATGTGCATTATCAGTCATCATGTGATAAGAGTCTTGACTTGCACAAGCAGAAGCTATTAACAAAGCAGCAGCAAGAGACCAGCAGGAGCATTGAGCCTGAGCTGGATGAGAACTGCTCACGCAGGCAGACCTGAAGGCTGGCTCTGCAGAGTGGCCAAGGAAGTGATTTAGGGCTCCCCTCAGAAACTGTACTGCCATCCTACTGTAAATACTATTTATGCTGATGCAAGCAAAATAGAGTCTGGAAAGAAAAGAAAATACATTTCATGGGTCAAATCAGTGAAAAAATAGCTAAAGAAAGGTTAAAGAAAATGAGCAATTTCAAAGCACTGCTTCAAAGAGAAAACATCCTGACTGGAGCGTGTTGGCACTCAGGCTTCAAAAAAGCTGTGGAACTAAGCAGGTGGGAACAGAAGTAAACAGGGCACTACTACTGAGCTGTTTATAAAATAGCGATTGGAAGGTAAACATTTTGGCAGTGGTGGCTATGAAATTTCTCCTTGACGGTATTTAAAGCATAAAGGACTATCTGTTTATATAATTCTCCCTGGCTTGGAGAGTTTTTTGACTTCAACAAGAAGGTATAAAGTGACCTGGAATAAAATTCACATGCTTATGGCACTGTCACTCCAGCCACTTCCAGAAAGATATTTATGACACTGGTTTAAGGATAAAAACATAATAGTCACAAATCCTGTCTTAAAGCTGTTGATACTCAGAATGATATTGGAGAACTGTGTCCATTGCTTCCCCACTGTTTCTACAACCTCCCTTTCTGTACCCTGACCTTGTTAAACACATTTTCTGTGGAAGAGAGTAGACTGCCCTTAATTGACAATGCAGTCTGTCTTCTTAAGGGACAGAGAAGACCTAACATGCACAAATTAAATACCTGTATATCAACACACATTGGTACACACATTCATACATACATACACACACATATAATAATATATGTTTTGCAGGAAAAAGCATATGTGATGTAGGTTTTGGGGAGAGAAAGAGATGGAGAGAAGCTGCTTCATGGGATGCTTTTTTTCCCCTTTAGCTAAAGAAGATTATGTATTGGATTGAATCAGATATTTTCTCCCCATAGTTTCATCTGTTTCTTTCATCTAGGAAAAGCAGGAGTCCAGAGTTCTTTTCTAGCTGCAAGGAGGAAAATTGAGTACAGTAGCCTGTGCTCACTGCTAGTATTCCTATAACAGCACTACATCACCAGATTCAGATGAAAAAGGAAAAAGCTCCCCTAGAAGTACACACACATGTACTGAGAAATTTTAATGTAGGAAAGAAAAGATTTCTCTCAGTATTTTTATATTGTAATTCTAATAATAAGGCACAATGATTACAGTAGTTTATTGTATATATTGATGAACAGAATTTTCATTAGCCTGTATTTCTGACATTCTCCGAAATGTGATAGCAGTTGTGAAATTAGATGAAGCTATGTTAAGTCATGCCCAGGTTCACATTATTATTTGCAAACTAGCATGGGAAAGAGGACTAGAAATATTTATTTGTAGGTCCCCTGTAGGTCTTGAAGTAGGAATGTGTCATTTCTTCTCCTTCTTCCATCCTACCCAAGTAATTGTTTTCAAGCGAAGAATTGAGATATAATGGAGTCAAATAATTTCCTGTGCTATTCACTTAATGTGAATGAGGCAAAATATTCCAATTAGTGTTCAGAATACTAGATATTATCCCTTTGCAACAGGTTTCTGCACAACAGCCAATGCCAGGGGATCCAAGTCAATATATTCCCAAGTAAATCTTTGCCAAGACCTAAAGTAAACTTTCTTTCAGCAGCCTTGCTTATGTCTAACTTGCTTCCCCTTAATATCTCTTAACGAATGTAATCTTACCCAAGTAACAATTTTGATTTTCTATGAATTCTGCAAAGAAGGGATAAACTATATACTAGAAGAAGTAACATATCTGGGAAGAGGCCATTTGAAGTCTCACCGGTGTGGGATAATCACATTCTAGCCACTGGAGCTCTTCAGTAAAGTTTGGTTTTTTTAAGCAGGTTATCGTCTATTATAGACCTTCCAGTGGCCTGCAGTGACTTTACTTGCTGCAGTGACTTTATTTGCTGTCCATTTCAGGATAATTTTGCACTTTTCTTCTGCAAAGCTGTCGTCTTCTCAAGAGAGTCATGTGTTAGAATTTTTCTTCTAAGAAGTGTTGAAACCATGACTTTTAACCATGTCTCAAACTTTTCCAGTAAGTTCAAATACTGCTCTGTTTTAAAATCACTTTCACTTCAGTAAACTGTCATTTATTTTTCCTTTAGCAATTTGCTGTGAAAATGCCGGCAAACTTCAAATGAGTGAACTCAGGCCCTCCTAACATCAAGTGCTTTGCAACCCCAAAAGTGGGCAGAATGATCAGCCACACTTGCAGCCACCAAATAAAACGCCTATTGATCCTGTGGTGCTGCCTGCAGCATAGCGTGCATAAATGCACTCACGCTAACCGACAGCTTGATAGCTCGCATGCAGGTAGCAGCACAGAGACCTCAAAGCAGGGTCAGTACACCAGCACAATCACCTCAGCTGGCTGACTACTGGCAAGCTGAGCAGGATCCGAGAAGGATCCTTAACTATACTTCTAACTACTTTCCAGCCCTGTTTAGTGACATGCTACACAATTTATCAGAAGTACTTACTGCATATATACCTAGACAACCGGGCAGACAGGTGTCTGATTTGATGTTTAAAGAAAATAATTTGGCATTTGTTTATTTAATCAAAATTTTTCTTCTCAGGACTATAGAAATAGAAGGAAAAGATGAACACAGAAACAAAGGAGACTTTAAAAATACAACCAAACTAAACTGGTTATACTTCAACTTATAAAAATTTTTAAGTTCCTTTAAATGTTGGAATCATTAATCTTAATATAACTTCATAAGACATCTCCTATTCATTTGTGCAAGTGAGTTTTGAAAAAATAAATCAATATGTATTTTACAATGACCAAGTGCAGAACTAAGCTTTAAAACTGGAAAAAATAAAGCTGTGAAAAAAAAAAAAAAAGCTGTTTAAAATATTTCTGCTTTTTCTTTTTTAATATGAGAAATATTTTTAAAAAGAGGAAGGAATACTTTGAGCTTTGCTCACCACAAGTTAAAGGTCCGAACTCTCAAAAATTTTCAGGTTTTAATCTTACTTTGAAAATGAGAAATGTTTTTTAGATTTAGTGGAGTTTATCTATCATATAGAGGTAGAAGACTTTTTCCTCTCTCTTCCAGTCCTCTTTTCTACTTTCTTTTCCCTCTCCTTTCAGTTTTTCCAGATGGTTCTAGATGAGCATAATCTTTGGGGGGAGATATATGTCAGATGTAAGAAGTATATATGGCTGCAGTATACTGTACTTCAGTTATTCTCAATCAATATCTGACTTCCTTTGTTAATATTTGTGACAGAAGTGGGGTGCGTCTAGTACAAGCACCCCTCAGTTTAAAGAGGAAACAGAAAATTTCAACTATTCCTATGCCCAGCAGAGAATCTCATTCTGTCCAGTGATATGCTGGACAGACAAGCTAAAATGCTCTGTGCATTGATAACTAAGATCTGTCTTCTGTAAATCTGTTATATATTCATACACCAGAAACATTTCCTGGATTAACTAAATTTCCAAAATAAGTCCTCAGGGAACAGACCCATATTCTTCTCAATAGGATTTTAACTTCATTCTTTGTCTCTAACACAAGGAAATAGTTTTGGTAAAATGTTTAAATGTTTCCTTTCCCATATTGCCTTCCTATTATATTACTAGAATATCAGAACATTTGTTGATTTTTTTTTTCCAGAGGTAAGGATATCTATTTGTGTAGCACATGTAGGCTTTTGATTTTACAAATATATATAGAAATATAGACTTAAAGATAGCTGCATTAAATAAACCAAAGTGTCTGATTTTCTGTGATAATTTATGATGGGATCTTATAGTGGACCATAAGAAATCTCATTCGCTTTCTTGCAGAATTTTAAACTTTCTTTTTCTTTTTTTTTTGTAGAGGGAATCATTGTGTGTATAGATTTATTCCTTATTTATTGCAATCTTCAATGTGTAGTTTTAGGCAGGTTTTCATGTATTACAGAACACTGCAAAGGTAAGAACCTTGGACCAGAATCCTCTATATTATTTAAGCAGTGAGATCTGTGAATAGGCGTTTTTGAAATTTTGGGGAGTCATTGAGCAGACTATCCTGAAACTCATTGAAATTGGTGTGAAATATACATGGAATCACCTCTGGCAGCTCTGAGAGAAGTCCCTCTGTATCGGTGCTTGCCTTAACTCTAAAATTGGCCTCTGGATCTTAAAGTCAGTTTAGATATCTGTGTAAGAAAAAGAACTGCATATTGAAGGCAGATCTGGCACTTTGTAATGAAATATATTACTAAAGAATTAGATTCTGATAAGATACGTTTGTTTAAGTGATATATGCCTTGCACATTGCTATGTTACTTGTGTTTTTAATATTGGATAATCATTACAGCCAGATTCACTGGTTATTTGATATTACAATGATAGAAAAGCTAGGCTAAATCAGCATCATGTTATTTATCTTCATATAAGTTTGCCTTGTTTTTACTAACATCTTTATAATGTTTAACTGAAATTTTATATAGTCATCTAAAAGCCCAAAGATTTTATTTATGAATTTTAAAAAAATCATTGAGAGAATAGAAGAAAAAAGACGAGGTTATAACAAAACCTTAGAAAAATTTCATAGTCCAGAGGCATGAAAAGAAAGATTGCAGATTGGTACAGTCTATTGGTATAAAAAATAAACAGAGTACTATGCTGGAGTTATCTGAGAGGTCATACTACTTCCAGGATACTGAGTCCACTGTTACTCATCATCATTTCCAGTGCTGTAGAGAGATTTTAACTAGCAGCATAGGAGTGGGACTCGGAGGTACAGGTCATTAAGACTAATGCAAGTAGAGCAGCACATACCCATGTATTCAAAACTGCACATTTTCTCAGCTTTTCAAGATGCTTCCAAGCCCACTCAACAAACTCAGGATCTGTAGTGAAATGATGCTCTAATAATTCAGGAAATTAAAACACATTAGCTACATGCAGTATTCTCTGTAATTGTATTAAGTAGTAAAGGGATTCTTTCATTTTTTTAGTGCTCCGTTCACCTGAAATGTTTTAAAACTCCACTCACTGGACTGAACTGATAATAGTATCAATTCATAATATCATCACTATCAACTAAAAACTCTTTTTAGGTGAAAATGACAGACTTGTATTTTAAGCAATATTTACTTCACTTTGCCACAATCTTAGTCTTTATTGCAAATGCCACATGTATAAAATTAAGTACCTGCACACAGTGTATGAAACTGACTGGCAGTGTATGAGAGAATGAAATATTCATACCAGAATGTCTGCAGTGTGTCCACAGATCCAAGGGTCTGCTTCCAGTACCTCTCCTGGAAATCTGAACAAACATAATTAAATCAATGGAGTTACTCTGGATTTCCTCCAACACAGACGCACTCAGCTTTTGGCAGCGGGTACTCAGCAGCTCATAGGATGAGGCTTTAAAGGGAGAAAAATTTGACCCAGATTCTATGCATTGGCACAGATCTCTTAGTTTATTTCAGACAGATTTAGTGAGCAAAAACAGTTTAAATATATTGATGCAGAGCCTTACTTCAGCGACTCAGAAAAACTCCTTTGATGGCAAGACTTTTTTGGAGATCCACAAGAACAGAAAATTTTAAAGGTATATGCAACATATTATGTATATAATTTTATATGGATATATATAAACTATATATAACTGTAAGCATAAAATAAAATAAGCCTGTAAAACACTCTAATATATAACTTTGACCTATGTGTTATATTCTTTGTTTTCAGAATGCTGACATCCTTTTTCCATCTGTCTACTCCTGTACACTGTTTGAGTACTTTCAAAGTACATGTCAAATTATTAGCTGCAAATAGATTTCAACAGTGTAATTTGTTACATATGCATTAGTTGTTAGAGAGATGACAATGATTGATTTGCTTAATGACAACAATTTGTCTATAAATTTGTTCTCAATTGTTTCTTCTACCTAATTTCCTTTTATCTTTGTTTGAAGAATCTTAGTAGTTAAAAGAAGAATTCCACTTCCTGGTAAGTGGCAAAACATTTCTTCTAAAATTTGTTTTGAGTATACAGAAACAAGAAATAAGAACTTAGGGGTGATTGAGGACTTCTGCTTTACTCACCACAAAACAGAAGACTACATATGCCTGATCCGTGCAAAAGAGCAGACCATATGCTCACCTGTCCATGTGTAGGGGATTCCCTCAGACATCTGGAATCAGACTGTGGCAAAGAGGTAACCAGGTATAGGAGCAACCCAAGCCCATATTCTTCAGATGTTCACCAGGAGTCAGTGTAATGCAGGAGTCTCAGTTGGATGCCTAGCACAGCAGAAGTCAGACTGGGTACTTATTCTGACACAGAAATTAATCAAATTTTGCTCAAAAGTCAGTTTGAACCTTGTTTACCTGATCAGTCTGAACATATTACAACAGCAACTATTACTGTGGGCAGCTAAGCAAGTTGTGGTACTAGCACAGACATTAGCTGCTGTGAGACTTCCTCTCACATGTGCATGTCACGTCCCATTATCTTCAACATGGAAGTTGAAAGTAACTAAAAGCAGAAATGAATAGCAATCTCTGATGGTTAGTGGGTAGTTTGCCATTTACTGAAGCCTCTCAGTGCAGACAATTTATAGGAAGATAAGTTGGATTGACTCTGATTTTATGTTTTTGCCTTATTGCTCTATTTGCCTTATCTGAGTGGAGGAAATTAATTGAGGAGGATATATTGACAATCTAAAGCTTACTTGCAATCGTGTGGAATTATTATCCGTGACTCAGCACTATTTAGTCATGTTTACTTTCAAAAAAGATCAAAAAAGATTGGGTATAAGTCTTCATTTACAGGATAAGTCTCAAATAACTATCCAAATAGGCAATGGTAGTTAGCAAGCACCCAGGTGGCTTAAAGGACATATAAGGCAAAACTACTTTTCACCTAGATTTTGCCAAGATATAGTTTGACTTCTGAAATCAGCTGTAAAACTCCCACCAGCTACAAAGGAACTGGAATATCAGCCTTATTGCTAGTTTCAGTGGAGGACCAGTAGCGAAAAATAAGAAATCTTAGATGTTTGTTCATGCAAAAATCTTTCAAAAGTGGTAAAAGCTCCCTCGTGGAAATCTCATTGTCAATCTTGTGTAGATTTCACTTGGTCAAATTTTGCAGCAAGAACTTGTGCATTGAGGATGGGGTACAAGACCTGACCCATAAAATCGTTAGCTCTACCACAGTTCTTCTGGTTGGCTTTTGATGTATTCTTCTTACGCATCATATCTGTGGCAGTATTTTTTGTTCATCTGCTCTTTCACAAACCTGTTACTTCACACCTTACATACTGAAAGCAGTTTTATGTTACCCAGAATTTTGCTCTACTAGATTACCTTTAATTTCACCTTCTAATCATTCGTTTTACATTCTTATGAATTTTAGTTTCCTCTATAGTGTTAGTTACACTAATAACCTCTGGGGCGCAACTAAAATCATAAGACTGTTTTGCAGTCTAGAATCCATAATATTCTTCTTCGTCTGAGAGATTACCTTACTGATTCATACCCTTCCCGCAGACACTAGGTCTCTCTTTCTTTTTCCTTTTCATGTCTCCCTCTATTTCTGCAAACCCAAGTTTTTGTACACCACATTAACTTCCCAGACAGAGCCTGCAACCTCAGTCTCAGTCATTCTTTTATAGACTTCAACTGAACACTGGGAATAGAAAAGGTTTCCTAGTTGTTACATGCATCTCAAGAAGGGTATCCACTATTTTGTCTGTTTATATACACACAAGGAGCAAATCCTATGACATCCCTCTGGTTCCTGTTGGTTCCCACTGCAAAAGCAGTTTCTCACAGATGTCTAGATGGAGTTTTCCTTTGCGACTAAAAATGTTAGGCTGGCTGTACTGATGCTTCACTTTAACCTCTATACATATTCTCATTTTCCAAACCAGTTGCATTTCCTAAGTGTGATTGGGGCCACAGTAACATCAGTTCTACCAAGATGCAATCAGGATACAAAGCATGGAAAGAAAAATAAACAAACAAAAAACCTCCATAACTATTCTCAAAATCCCAGATGACTAAGCAAAGAGGTGTCATGAAAATATTATGAGGGAATGTACTTTATTTGTATTTACAACATAAATTTGGCAGCCTAATTGATCCAAATAAACACTTGTACATTATAGCTAATTAAACAGTCTAAGAGAAATTAAATCTCCAAAAATCCTCAACCCTTAATTAATCATTCTTATGAATGACCTAGCAAAAAGATCTTGGTATTTTGATTCATTTTCTGGTAAAATCCTTTTTCAGCAGTAAATTCCTCTGAAAACATGACAATCATTACTTTCCATTTTAACATCTTAGATCTCATGAAAAAAAGTCTTTCTAAAAGCTCACGTTATTTTATGTTCACCTTTCTAAGGTTTCTACTCAGAATATCATATAAGGACATTTAAAACATATTGTTTGATACAGCTATTGCTTAGTAGTGTGGCTGCTGTTATTTTTCAAGGTAATGTAGTTAGAATCAAGTCAATAGCAGTCTCTGTTGCATGATTTACAATGACACTTAAAATCACTTCTCTAACCTCTGTTCTCTTTATTCCATTTTAACAATGTCTCGAAGGCAGAAATAGCTCTTTTATATTTATATTCTTAAAGGATGGAAGCTAAATTCATAAATGTGTGTGCCTCTCCACTTAAAATTTATCAAAGCTGATGTGTATAGTTATTTGATTCAATGCTCTTCCTGCTCTTCGGCTTAGTACATCTGTCTTACAAAGTTTATTATGAGGCATATGAACTTGTGATCTGTGTTTGCAAAGACTTTCTATATTTCCTGTGAGAATCATCTTCTGTTCTCTGATACTTTGGTTTTTCTGGTGGTGGTGGTGTTTTGTTTTACTTTTATGTGTGAAATATGTATATGTGAGGTTTTGTTTCAAGTGAGGTAACCATTTGTTTCTTATGTTTGACATCTACCTGGTATGTGAATGTATGTATCTTCAATAATCTCCTGTCTGTTTTGGAAAAAAAAAAAGTCTTCCAATGAAGCCAGTTTCTGTGATATTCCTGTTTCTCTATTCACACGTCAGTCTTACATCTGTCTTAAATATTTCACAAGACTTCTTCAAGGGATCATTTTTCCAACTCCATGCTTTCAACTTCAGATATTCTTTACATTGAACAAAAAAAAGAAAAAAAAAAAGAGAGAGAAAGATAAATAACAATACTGTTTCATGCTCAAAATTAATGGCCTTCTTCCATAACAGTGTGATTTCACAAGTCCACACGAGCTCTTTTCCTCTGTTCCTTCCTGACTTGGCTTTCAACCTTCTCTTCAGTTGGCCTTGAGGAAGAAAAAACAATATGAACAAATAGCCTCAGACTTGCTAAATAAAATGCCGGTGGAATCCAGCTGGCCTCTCTCTCTCTCAAAAAAAAAAAAAAAAAAGAAAAAAGAAACAGAAAGAGTTTGAACACAGAAAAGGCTATGGTTGTAAGCAGGCAAAAGCAAAACCAGTGGTCCCAAGCTCTCTTATGTGACATGAATTCATTTATCCTCTCACATGTGTTACTTTACTTTCTGGAGGCAATGGGTCACTCTTTAAGTTGTGTTTTCAGTTTAGGTTTAATGCAGCCATCACCATTATCACAGGGTATTTTTCAGCATCATTTTAACAGTCTTCATGCCTTCCTTGCTGTGTTTTCTGATCCACCTGTATTTTTCAGTCAATTGGTCTTTCTGTTACTAGTCTCTATTTTTCTTCCTCCATTCCCAGAGGTTCTCTGTGTTTGCAAATCTGGGACAACTCTGCAAGTCAAGTAAACTGAATTTGATTAATTAAGCACAATCTGTATACACAAAACTTTATCCCCAGAAGATATATCTTTCCATTTGAATCAGATGAGTCTACTCAGTGTGGAGGCCATCTCTTGTTTATTTTATAACAAAGGAATAAATCATCTGCTGCCAGAAACTCAGCGCTTTGGGTACTGTCTGCTGCTGATAATTCTTTCTTTATGGGAGCAATAATTGAAAACCACTTATTGTAAAGAAAATTGTAATTAAATTCTAATTATTGCACTAGTACCATTTTCTTGGACAGCAGGCTTTCTGAAGGTGTAATTTTAACCTCTAATTTTAATTTTAATGGAATAGTTGATACATTGAGACCCACTGTCTTCTGAGGAAGAAAATAGCTAGAACTTCAAGAACTTATACCTTATGACATTGAACTGTGCTGTGGAATTGCAAGACTGTGTAGAAATATATTAGTAGAAAGTATCCAGCAAACCCAGCTTCTACACACAGCAAGTTTGACCAGAACCCCTCATAAGGCCTCTTGCAATATTTGGAGTTTTCAAGCCTGAGACTTTTGCAGATCTTACAGCATTTTTGTGAAAGGCTCTTCATGGCAGCTTTAAGCATCTGAAAGATAAGAGGGATCAAAGGAGTGATGGTGATGCAGAAAAAAAAAAAAAAAGTAATCCAAAAGTCACTAATTTCTACTGAGGAGATCAGCTTTTCTTTTGTCATTTTACAACTTTCTGATAGTCATGTGAATGGAAAAAATTTTATGTCCTTGTGTGGCTAGAGTCCCATCTTCTTTCATGTCAACTTAGTGTGAAGTTTTCTCAAGTTTACATTACAGCAAGACCACGTTAATTTCTGAAGACAAAAATGCCCTTTTGGAGCTAGGTTTTGCTGTTGATGATGATAGTATTTCTTGGACTTGGATTTGATAAATTCAGAATTGTTACAGCACACTTCAAAGCAAGCTTTGATCATTGCAGACCATGTAGGAAGATCATAATGTCATTGTTCAGTTTTTCTTTTGAACTCTTTGGTGCAAGCATCAGCACTTGAAATTACTGTATCCGGAAAAAGGCAGGGGGGTCAACAACTGTCAGAAGTAAAAGAACTCTTACCTCTTCATTCCCAAGAGAAAAGAGCACTTCTAAGCAAACAAAATATCAGCCAATGTAATAATTGTTTTATTATAATTGCATTATTACATTTATTATAATTGCATTACAATATTTGTTATAATTGCATTACTTATTATGAATGCATTATTATTATAAATCCCTCCCCAAAGAGAATTTTATTGTCATGAAGGAAATATATGCAAAGGTGGACTGAAAAGCTTAGAGATTTCAAACATCCACATATGGAACTACAGCCATAGGCCATCCAGCATCTACAGCAGACATGCACACAGTTTGCCAATACATGTCTGCATACCAGCAAGCATCTCACAGAAATTTTCATATTGGAGAGATATGACAATGAGAACTCTGTCATGCACTGGAGATGTTTTTTTTCTGGCTGCTGTAAGCAAGCTGTAAGTTAGGTCCTGTCAGCCAGTTTCTCCCATATGTATGATTCCTTTTCCTCTCTTCTCCAGCCATGTTCAGGCTGGCAGTTTGTTGCTCAGTTTGCCCATCAGTTTCCTGATACTGTAGCTAGGAGGGGGTGATTGTTTTTTTCAAGTGGAGATGAAGGAAAGGCTCTTTCATTTCCACAGCCATCATCTTTGCCACTACTCCATGAAAGCTACACTTGATTAATTCACACGCCTCTGAGAAGGAACGAAGCATTCAACCCAGGTGAAGAAATTCTGTAGCACAAAATACATTTTGCACTCCAAAATATAAATTAGAATGAGTACTTGAAGGAAATGCTTTCTTCAGCTGCTCTAATGCAACACTTACTTATATGCCTAAAAGGGAATTTTGTAATATTATTTTTCTCCCCCCAACATTCCCAGATGGTTATTTTGCAATGGTCAAATCCTTAGTGTATATTATTTTTGTAGACATCTTTAGGATTCTTTCTGAAGTCATACAGAGAGAAAAATATCTGTCTCACTATGCTGGAAAAAAAAAGAAAAAATGAATCAGTCCTCAGCTTCACATTTGTCAATGTTTAAATGTTTACCTGGACTCTCATATTTAACTTTCATTCAGAAAGCATAGCGAGAAATAGATTATAAGATTTGCCATGACATATCAAGCTGATTGTCCACTGAAAGGACAATTGTCAAGGAAAAGACACAGTGCCTTTAAGGACTTGTAAAACATTTTACCTGAAATTTGAATTATGAATAAATCAAATAAGGAATCTGTAAATCTATCTGATGGTCTTTCCAGATCCAGTTTTTCTCATTTTCTTCATATCACCAATCCAGTCTTTTATAGGAATAATAACTCTTAACTTTGCTTATGCTGCTCAAAATTCTTGCGTCTCACTCAGAGAATGCAATTTTCTCTAAACTCATTCAAGTATAACAATGATTTAGAAATACGCATTTCAAAAATGTAATTGCACACCCTATAATTGGGTTTTAACCAAAAGTGTTCTAAATACTTTTAATTCTAAGAAAGAAGACAAGCTAATATTAGAACACATTGACCATTGCAAAAGAACAATTTTTGTCATTGCATAGGTAAGAAAGCAAACAAGCAAATAATCCAGAAGCTTGTCCAGTGTTAGCTAGGACTCTTGTATCGGAAATAGTTTCAACTTGCATCTGTTGTCATCTCAGGTCTTCAACTGTGCCTCAAACTCTCTGTTTCTTCTACAGTTTTATTAAATGGATGTCAGAAATCAAATATGATTAGGAAAGGAAATGTGGAGGCAAAACCCTAGACCAATGCATTTCACAAAATACCAATTTGATCCTCTAAGAAAGATGACTCTAAGAACAATTATGAATTGTACTTATAGATATGGAATAGGAAACCGTGAAATAACTAAGTGATTTTTAACATGCACTTTCATTTGCATGATGTTGCTTTATGCTTTAAGAAACAAGAACCTTATGCTGAATTTTACTGAAATACTATTAGGTTTATGACCTGCAGACTTCTGCCCATCTGTTGGGTAGAACAGCTTTTAGTGAATGAAACAAAGACAATGCAGATATAAATGATGGTATTTTAATTAACCTACTTTTTGTACTCTGAAATCATCTTGCTTTTATTGCTGTTATATAAGTTTATGGAAGAATACAAGTGAAAAACAAGTAATCCCTTTCAAAATCCAGAAAGTCACTTGAGAAAATAAGTGCCATTTTTTCTTATTTTACCATCTGAAGATTTAATGAGACTCAGAGTATGTGAATTTCAGTACAAGTTTAACTACAGAGTATTGGAAGTAAATCATGGAAGTAAAGAGTATCATAATCCATACTGGAAAGATAATAATTTCCCATCTTTGGCTTCAGGTGGGTGATCCTGAGCATAGAACTAAAGCCAAAGACTGACCCACTGATCGCAGAGAAGTAATCCACTTGTATGGGTATGACACCTCGTAGTAGCTGGGTCACAGCTATTCGAGATTCCTAGTTCTCCTTACAGTTGCAGAACACCACCTCTGAGTGCAATAATTCTAATTTTCCATTCTGTTTCCAGAGATTTTGGATTGTTTTGTTTTTAAGATGGATTATGAGCTGAATGTTAGTTCCACTGAAGTCCGTCAGCCAAATGTCATTCCTCTATTCACTGTGAGCACTGTCAGACTCAATGTGATCTGACTTTCTCCTTTTCACTGCGATTTAAAATAAGTTTTCTCATTTTCCTGTTTCGTATTTAAGGCTGTTCATAATTACGGTTTGATCCCAGAGTGGTACTTCAGTAATTACATATAAGATCGGGAAATTAATTTCAAATAACCAGATGTTACAGTTACTGACCAACTTAAAAATGGAATTAGAAATAAATAATTTCATAAAATAATGACATCAATCCAGTGATTTCTCTCTTATCTTTCAAGCATCTCACATGTATTCTAACTTGGGAGATAAATTTTGTAATGGGGCAAAAAAGGGTATAACAACTCCTTTTGCTTCTGTTGCAAAGAGAATTTGACTTGAACTTAAAAGAGATTTAAAGGAATTTAGCTTTTGCCAAAAAGATATGTCACAGATGACTCTAGATGGGGTTGTTTTTAGGAACTGAATCTTTATGCACTGAAATAAAGCCATTAGGTGCATTAGGTGTATTATATTGAGCATCCAAAAAAAAAAAAATCCCAAACCCCATACTTAGTGAAATGCTGAGCTTGAAATGGCCAGAAAATATCAACTTTATCTCTTCCTTGAAGGACTGGATACCCGCCATTCTAGTAGGCCCTTATTTTATTGCATAGGGCAACTCTGGGTTGCCCTAGAAATCAACCATAGTTAATTTCTATGTGATCTGATTTGGCAGGATGATGGAACTGAAAAGTGACACTTTTTATTTTATTTTCAAGAACTGATTGCTTTGATAATGTCAATTTATGCCAATATTTGATGTATATCTGACTCCAAATTTCACCTTTGAAAAAATAAAGAAAAAAAAATCATTTTAAAAGGGAGTTTTTTTCATGCTCATGTTTCTTGTTGCAAATTACAGTATCACCAATAAAGTCTTTTTTTCACATAATTTTGTGTTCATAATTAAGTGGAAATATCCAGAGCAAAATCAATTCCATGAGCAATTCCATTTGTTCTTGGTCACTCCTCTAAAACATTTCCTAGAAAAGTTAATGGTCTTTCTCAGGACCTTAATGGAATGTTCTCCATTCAATACAATTTGTTGTTATGTAAGTGAAAAAGAAAAATCTATAAGAGCTACTCTACAATGGTAAGTGAATAATCATTTTACTATAGATGCGGTAGTTTTTATAGTAGGAAGCACCTTGCTGTATTTATACAATGCTCACTTTTTTAAACATTACTTACTCTAACTAAGATGCCATACAATAGGTCCAACAGTATTTAGATTTCAATTGAAGATGACCAGAGAAATTAAACTAGTGCAGAACTAGTTAATGTTTAGAATAAATCTCCTTGCCTTCAAATACTAGGAGGAAATGTTACAGTGTCTTTCACTGGACCATTGATAATACACAATTACAACTGTAATCAATTCTTAGAAACTGAAAACACTATCAGCCATTTGGAATGACCTTTATTTGCTTTAATTTAAGGTGGTTGGCTGTCACTCAGGTTTTAGAAACATTTTTCACTTTCTCTCTTCAAAGATATTTATTAATGCTCCAATTTTACTCCTCTCTGCAACTCCTCTCTCCCCCCTAAAATATGTCCTTTTCTCCTCTCTGTGTATTTTAGCCTTATAGCTAGTTACTTTTGCAATTAGGATTAACGATCAAATTAAAAGGTATCCCAGTGGGTGACTTAAGTTAAATATTCATTCTATACCAGTGATGTGTTGTTATATCTGATAGAACTGGAAAGCTCAATTAAATCTTTACTTGAAGTAGGCTGCTGAAGTTTTCCCTAGTTCCTATATGAAACTGACTTAAATCAGAGAAATTCTACCTTAAATGACCTCGCTGTCGCCAATCCCACTTGCGCATCTGAAACTTTCAAAGTGCTTGGCCATTATTCTTAAAACAATATGCCACTGAACATAGTTAAAATTTACTATCAAAAAATATAGAAGCAGAAGAAAGTATTGCATTTGTTAAATACTGATGGAAAGTAACTTGTCTTTTATTCAGGGACCCTCCAAAGAAGGTGGGGAAAATTAGGTCAATAGTTAGATGTATTAGCACTAGCTGGCTTTTTTTGTTTGTTTTCTTTCTTTCTTTTTTTTTTTAAGACAGAAAATGCAATTCAATTTGTGTCATATTATTATTCCTATCATATGATGATGATGATGATGGTGACGATGATGATGAAGAAGGCTCCTGGCAATATCTATAGGATAAAGCATCAGAAATATGGCCTCAGAAAGGCCAAACTGATTGGAAATTAGATAGGAGTTTTGCCTTTAACAGAAAAGGAAAACTTTTTTTCTTAAACTATAATCTGGCAGTAAAGATTTTGATATGTTAATTTCATGCATTAACATGTGTGCAAGAGTAAAGAAGATAACACTAGAAATAGTTAATACTGAACATGCTGATGTGGTATTTTATTCTCTTTTTTACCAATGAAAAGAAGAAAAATGACTGGAAGTATTACAATTCATACATACATAAATACATACATAGCTACAGGAAGAATTACAAAGAGTCCTGAATGATTCCTCACTGTGTTCCTCAACACAATACTTTTAAGATACAGTCTTTAAGATTGTCTACAGTTAATCTTACAAAAGCAGCAATTGTTAATTAGACATTGTACATTGTCATTTTAATAACATGGACAGCAAAATCTATTTGGCCTAACAGCCGTGTTAGATTAAGTCCTAGATGTTTGTTTTGGAACAAATGGCATTGCAAGGTTGAAAGGTGAAAAATTAAATAGATTATTTCCCTTTCCCCATCCTTTTTTAATAAGTATTTCAAATGGCTCCAAATGTCACTGTGTTATGGGTTCTTTGGAAGTCATTTCAAAGCTAGAGCCAAATTTGGGTGTGAAATAACATATATTTCAAATAAAGAAACTCTTCCCGTTTTCAAAATGATAAGTGCTTTAAAACAAAGGGCATAATAAGTCACAGCTTCTTATAAGAAACCTGGGGTTGGGGAGAGATGGTGAGTTTAAGAGTATGAAGAAATAGTGATGTCAGAGCAAAGTGAGGTCAAGGAAAACATTCTGAAAATCTTACTGAATAGATCAATAATTCTTTCCTTAAAAAGTGTATTTTATCTTGCATACAATATGTGTGACTGATCCCAAAACCTTTGAAGTCAATGTAACATTCTTCTGCTGGATTGTATGTAATTTCTCCTGCTACTGTGCTCAGGTCTGTCCGTGGCAACCTGTCTGTCTGCCTTGTCTATCTGCGCAGGGCAAACATGCAGAACAGGCAGGCACACAGAGCCAAACCCAAGAGGCATCCAGTTTAAGATATTGCAAAAATTGTAAGAATAAATGACTATCAAACATTCATGCTGCTGACTAATGTACAATTAATGTGACAATGGATATTGGATACTTATGTTGGATATTGCATTATCTGCATAATTGCATAGTTGCATAATCTGCTCCTTCTTTGATATTAAATTCTTTTGCAGATCTCAGTCAGGTATTTTGTAGGAGACGAGAGGAAAAATACAAGAAAAGCAGAAGAAGTTACTGTAATTAAGTAATTAGCAAATTTCAGGGGACACAGAGAAATGAAAGTTAAATCACTGCTGTGTGTTTTGAATTATATGAAGAAGCTCTTGATCATGTAGTTTTACATATTATTCTCTTTCCACCAAAATTCAGATGACTTACTATGTCCCTGTTCCTACAGGGATGAGATACTTTGCAACTGAACTAGGAACCAGCAAGAGTCCCCAGCTAAGTGTGAAGGGGAAAGAGAAAATTTGCTTTGAAAATTCCAGTAGGTAGTGAGTAAACTAACAGCACAGTCACTTCTGTTCAATGTATGTAATCACAGAGAGCTTCCATTCAAAATTTTCATATTAAAAATTGGAGAGGGGACACTGATGACCCCTCTGCTCCAGTCACCCCCCCACCAGAAGATATTAATATGCTCAGAAGTAACCAGAATTTCAAAACTTTTTTTCTACATTTCTTATAAACTATCATAAATTACTCAACATATATATAGACAGATAAAATAAAAAACAGAATAGAACAAAATCAGTCTAGAGTCTCTGGTTAGAACCTGAAAATACTTTCTGTGAAAGGCAGACTGTCACAGTCTTACTGTGAGTTTGCATCCTCTTCAGCAGTTGAAAGCTCATGCCACTGAAGATCAGGAAATCAATGTAAACTCAACTCTGACTAATGATTAGATAACTGTTAAGCCTCTTTCAAATCTCTGCAGCCTGAGACATCCTTTTAACTATGAAGGTATGACATTCATTATACAATAGTTAATATTCAAGAATCAACTATGACCTTTTAGTCCTTTCTTCATTTACATTAACATGGGGTGACTTTGACAGCATATTGATAAGTAATTGATTTCTTCTGTACATCTAGTTCATTAAAATGAATTCCAACAGCTCTGAAGACCCTCTTCAATCTACAGATGTTGTATATTAATAATCTTCATTTTGATACAAGTGTTTCAATATGTTCCATAAATTATCATCATCCATATTGCTTGGATAATTGACATATCAAAAGATAGTGAAAAGCATTTAATCGTAGCTTAGTTCTAAGTTCACTTGCAAAAGTTCAACAGTCCCTATAGTCCCATCATAAATATTCAGCCACAGATTTTTTCTCCATTTTGCTACATTTGTGAGCATTGAAAGGTGTACAATTAAAATCTCTAGCACAGATTGTTTACATCAGATGTGATCCGAATAACAAGTAAATTTGATGTGGATTACACTACTATATTGATAATGCATCAGCTGTACTGTAACTAGAAAGTATATTATATTTAGGTAAATGCCAATCAAAGCTTGTGGAAATCTGTTCTCTCAAAATTGCTATACAAATCACAAATAGGAAGGGGTGAGTATTATATGACTATCACAAAAAGAGAGGAGGAGATATTTTCCAACTACATACTTAAAGGGAACTGGTAATGAAATTCTTTAAAAATGCATTTTGCATTTTGCTTATAGCATGTCATTTGAATTCCAGGGTATTGCCATTTCTGTCTTTACAAAGAAGTCACTCCATTAAATCCACTGAGCCACAAAATTTCTGCCAAAACCCATGGCAGTCCCTTTTTGATCTCTACTTCTGATTTCACCCAGAATACACTATTCTCTGTTCAAGACACTGTAGTCATCACTTAAAATGACAAGAAAGAGTCAAATCTCTAGAATCACGCTGGGAGCACCACAGTTTGAGAAAACAACAGTGCAGCCATCTTATTTCAGCAAGGTCACTATGGTTAGGTGATAAACTAATTGATTTTTTCCTAAATATTTAAAAAAATGTACATTTTGGTAGCTAGTAGAGAAACAAAAGAGCAGATTAGTCTGATTGTGAGTGGGAATTTGTATAGTACCTCATATGAACAGAGAAAAAAACATTTCCAGTGTTCTGTATTTGCTTTCTTTGCCAAGCTAAAATAATTAAGATAGAAAGGATTTTGCACTTCATTAATTCCTAATCATTCCCTAGTCTTTTTGTTTTAACAAATTTTTATTTTATTAAGCTGAATGTCATCTTTTGACAGTAACTGGATCAAACTTAAGGGCAATCTAAAGCATTCTTTTCCTTATTGCTTCTTTCAAAACATTTACATAGCGAAAAATCCTCTTAAATATTTGTGGTCATAAATTCTGCCAAACGTATGTATACCTTCGATTGTTCATCAAGCAGAGTGTTGAATCAGTACCTGTTTCCAGAAAATAAAACTAATAGACTGAATCTGTGAATAGATTACTTATGAAAATATGCTGCATCTTGAAGTAACTTCCAAATGTACAAGTTCATCCTTGAAACTATCTTTGAGGGTCCTTAAACCCTTACATCTACCTGCAAGCAAGATTCATAATAGTTCCTTTCTAAAATATTAAAAATAGAGGAGGAGGTAGTGCCCTTCAATATTTTGTTTTAACAATTAATTAATTTACCTCCTCTCTCATATAATTCATTTATCTCCTCTCTCTTTAGTCACTTTCAGCTCACAGAGTGCTTAATGAGAAAGAACATGAAATCCTTTGAGAAAGCAACTCTTTTGAAAATGTTCTTAAAACAATGGAGAGGTTGCTGTTGGGTTTTCCCAGATTCTGAAGGTTGAGAGATGATCATTTGGATTTCTTCATAAAGAAGAGACAGCACAAAAGGCAAATATCCCAAATATTTAATTCTCATAAAATACATATTTGTAGAATTATACATGTGTGTGGAAGCGGAGCCATGAGAGCTAGTTGCCAACTGGCTGCTTTTATTTTGGCAGGTACTCACTCAAAGACATTTCAGAGTTTCCTTTAACTTGCTCAGACTGTTTAGATGAAATCAGTGTGTCACCACCTTCCCTCTCAGCACTCAGAACCATCTCAAATGTTCGATGGGCTACGTGTAACCGCTGAGCTGCCTGTTATATCTCCTATTGTGGCACAGTGAAACTGGATAGGTATATACCATGAGAACACCTGAATCCCAGACTAACACCACAATACAAACACACTGCTTTAATTTTTTTCCTGTACACACAAGAGAAACTTGTATTTTTTTTCTTTCTTTTTTTTTTTTTTCAATTGCAATAGTTGTAGTTTCTCTTGTTTCTTTTCTTTTTACTTTTTCAGGATAAAGAAAATTAATGTTTTACTACGGTGAAATTCACTACTAATAAGTCAGGTTTGGATCATGCACAAAAACCTCATTCAGTTGTGATTCATTTTTCTGCAGTGCTTTTACCCATAATCAGCAATAGAATAGAAGCTGAAATGGGTGAAATATATATTAATTTATAGGCACACTACATTTCCTAAGCGAGCTTTGAAAATATAATACATCTAATAGTACATATGCTTCACTCCTCAACCAAGAATTATGTTCCACAGATTGAAAAAATATACATATTCCATTTGGATAATACACTATATGATTAACCCAGTTGTAATGTATATTTTGGGGGGCTGTATATGTGTTTGTGTGTGAGTGTTTGCCTTGCAGTAAACTGCTATCACAGTAGGTGACATGGTTTATTTTATGTACATCATAGCCCTTATAGAAATATGCATATTTCAAGAAATGAATAGGAAAAGAAAGAAAATTGTTAAATATCTTCATATGGAATCTAGTCTTTAAACGAGCCATTCCTGCTTCACGGGTAAGCCTGCCTATTACAGCTCATGTTCTTTGCTGATTTGTAGATAGGATATGAATGCATAGGTGTTTGGTTAAGTTGAACATCATATCTCTTCTTCACTTTTCACTTTAAAATGACATGAGTATCTGAAAGAATAATAACTTGAGGACGAATAACTTCAAAACTTCTGAAAGTTCCCACTACAGGCAAATTCTGAAAGTTTGGAATGTGAACCTGAATATGCAGTGGAAATGTTTCTGCAATTTCACAGAAGAGATATTGCAGAAAAGCACTTATTTGGGGATGTGGAAAAGGGGTGTTTAAATTTTAAAGATGTGAAGAAATAAACAGCACATTAAATGCCTGTCATCTGCCTGATACAGATCAGATGTGACCATAGAATTACCCATTCTCAGACTGGCCTTATTACAGTATTACATGGGCCATGTCCTTAAAGGACTCCTGGATTATAAACACTGGAAGCAGGGAAGAATGGAGGATTGCTTGTCCTCGCTTGTCTGTGCAAAGACGTTATCAAACCTGCCACTATGGCCAGCCATGTTTATAGCCTATAAGTACGGGGAGAATGTTCTAGCACACATCAGGATGGTCAGGAGACTACAACTCTAGGACATGTCACAGTGCAAGAGCAAAACAACCTGTGCCTAGTCATTGCTGAAAGATGACTTCATACCACTCAAAATTAGAGATCAACAGAAAGTTAAGATTAACAAAACAGAGATTAATAGCAAGCCAGCTTTCCTCCACCTTTATGTTTACACTGTTCTTCATAAAATATTTAAGAATAAATTAAAAAGACAGGTAAATGTATATGGTGTTCATATAACTGGTAACCTAGTTTGGAATTCAGTAATACCCTAATTTCTCCTGCCAAGGTCACCCACAGATATGCAGGTCTAATTCATAAAGCATTATCCTGTTCCCAGTGTATACTGTGTGGAACATTAATACTGGTCTGACGTACCTAGCTGTAAAACTACCCTTAATCCTTCTTTGGGAAGGTCTAGGAACCCTGAAAGGTCCTTTGTAGGTCCATCTTCAGCAGGAAACCAAATAGCAAGTAGCAAGATATCAATGACAAAATTGGAGGAAGTGAGAAGAGGAAAAAAAGGACAAGAAAAGTATGAAGGAAAAAGAGAAGACGAAGCACTCTCCCAAAAGCTCAGAGAATTTGTAGGATTGCATGTGAGTGGTATCATTTTCTCAAGATCAAGGATACTTATTAAGGAAAATCTAATAATGGTGAATAACTACCATCATCTTACTCTATTCTGTAAGTGATTAGTATGTAAACAATGTTACATCAGTTTGTTGGTAAGTCTGAAATAAATATCCTAATAAATGAAATTTATATTCCATTACCATCTTTTTATTTCTAGTTCTTTGGAATATAGCTTTGCAAATCTCTGTAACTTTCTATCTCTTCTTTCCCCATGGAAAAATTATCCTTGAAGAATTTTTAACTCCAGAAAACTTGCTCTGTTCTTTCTACATGTATTTATGCTACTTTCTTTTCCCTCACTTGACACAGACACACACACACACACATACACACACACACACACACACACACACATACACACAGGAAAAAAAAAAGGTATTAAGTATGAAAGATAGGGTAATTTTTCTCAATTGTATATAAAATAAGTAAGATACTGGATTCACTGGCAATCTTTCACCCTTGGGGACTCATAGACTATCTAGTAGGTATGAATCTATGCCTGTTATCTGAAAGCAGAATTCAGAGTTTTCCTTGGGGACAAGAGAAAGCATAGTCTGAATTGCTTGTTACTCTGTATTTTAACCGTCATTCTGATGGCAAACAATGCCAGACTCCTCAGTATAACATTTTTTTTCCCACTGATTCAAACTGCTGAGGGCTGGATTTTCTTTCCAGTTGACATCTAACTGAAACATAGGATTTATTCTCATTAAAAAGGTCAGGCATATATAAGGTCAGGCAGCAATAAAATGTGTAGAAGTTGATTCTGGTACTATCCTGATGGATATCTATGACCCAGTCCTATTTGCACATACTTTTTTTTTTTTTAATTATTAATGAAAAAGCTAGATAAATTACCTCAGAGAGATAAAATCAAAGAAAGGCAAGAAATGAAATATCAAACTGAGACCAGGCTAAGAAAGCAAGAAGTTCTCTCTGTGTCAGGTGGAAGAAGTACATCAACTATGCACTTTCAAAAAACTGATGAGAGTGGCACCCATGCTCCTAGGCTAGCTACCTTAGATCTGGGATCCATCTAGCACACTGCCAGTGTCAGGAAAAAAAGTGTAAAAAAGCTACTAAGCACTGTGGTTCTACAGAATAAAACATCAAAACTCTATTGGAATAGAAACCTCTTAAATCACATATTACTACCATAGAGATACAATTTAGAAATGTAAAAAAACACTTGACAAAAGGAGAACAACCTAAAGCACAGATATCTTTAGGATTCTTATCACTTAATATTCCAGTATACTTCATATAATGCTAAACTAGACATTCTTTTGCCAATTTTTATAGCTATTTCCAGGTTTAATAGACCAGGTTTAATAGGTTTGTTTGCTTACCTCAATGCCATGGTTCTGCATAATGTCACATACACAGCTGTAATATAGATATATTCTGCAATTTAGCATCCTTAAATTCCTGTGTGTGAAAGTAACAAAAACTTGATATACAAGGTAATCAATAAGTCTTTGAGACTCCAACTTAATTTCTTTTTGCTTTTTATTACCTTTTGGAGTTGCCAGAGATTTCAGAGTTGCTAAAAAAAAAAAAAAAAAAAAAAAAGGTATTTCTTGAAAAAATGCTTTAACATATGATTTAGAAGTTGATCACACATTTCAGCAGAGTGCAGAAAGAATTTTTCTTGATATCATACCAGTAGGCCCTGTATGTCACTGTGTTTGCATACCACCGACATAGAAGTCAATGCTTAAAAAGGGTACAGTCATCCACAACTCATTTGGCAATCACCAGTATTTCCATCATCTTACTCAATACATTACATTAAAACTCAGGGTTCAGTGATGAAACTGGACAAGTTGGTTGTCCAGTCCAGCTGGACAAAAATAAGCTTGCAAAATAGTGACTTGCATTTTTTGCCTTTTGGAAGTGCATGTATGTGTGCATGCATGTGCTTGTGGATATGTTTTTAACTCCTCTTAGTTAAATTCAGATGACTAAACCTACAAATTAATAGCAGCAGATGTTAATGCATCAGTGTAATGCGTGTTGCAGAGGGCAGCAAATTAAACTTTATTCTATTCCCTTGTGCATTGTTGACCAGCTCAAAAGAGCTGCATCAGTCAGCAGCCTCCTCTTCCCACCCCCAACAAAGCAAAACAAAATCCTAATTAATGACACTGAAGTGTATACCGCCATATGAATGTTTCACCAGGTGCAGGTAAACAAACAGTAAGACAAGAATTATATGTTTCACATAATGCACAGAACTAAAGCTATTATAGACCACAATTCATGGCAAAGGCTATGCAAGAAATTGTTAGAAGTATGATGGGCACTAGAGGGGTAAGGGGCTGAATGTACTTTAGGCATAAGTCAATTTTGATAACACTTATAATGGCACTCTATCATCTGAGAATATATATATTATGTCTTACAGAGCTCTGGAACTTCTTTCTTTATATAGGTGTCCATATGTGTCCACTAAACTGCTGTGCAGTGCTGTTACAGGGAGCCTGGAGAGGTCTGTCAGGCTTCTGCAACAAGGCAAACAGCACAGTCCTTTTGATATGAGCCTTTTTCCACTTCACATACATGTTGTGAACTCTAGTTACAGAATTCGTTTAAAAGCACTTCAGAATTTTGGAAATGAAAGTCATTCTAGAGGTGTGAAATGACATCCATAACCGTAATGAGTGTAAACAGGTGTGAACAAGTGTCAGTTTTATAATATAGTCATAAAATCCCACCTTAAAGCTAATGGAAATTATTTTGCTTATAAAACATGCCTAAAAATACATGTGAAAATTGTTCATTTCTTGAATTGGCCGCAGAATTTTAGCTGGAAATGTATGTACACGTCGACAGGTTAAATGTACAGAACTTACAAAAATACTATCTGTGGGAGTTCCTCCCTTATACTGACTGGAAACACTCAAGGCTTGGAATATCCAATTACAGTTCTCTTTTTTGCTTGATGGATTTTCAGTCTATACTTCACATGGGTTTCTCCCAGTCTCTTAATGTATCTCTTTGGAATATACACTGGTAGAGATTCCAAAAACCCTGTCATCCCCTCATTAGAAACTTAGGCATCAGCCCAAAGAAGTTTTGTACTGTTGAGGTTTGGGTCTCCTTGGCTGGAACACAGAGAGCAAGTCAGGTTAGCTTTCTGGGCACTAGACAATCTGAAATTACATTATTTGTTTTCCTTGATTTGGACTACTTTCTATAAAATTACTTAAGTGTTAAAAGTGGCCTCTTGAGAAGTATGGCACTTGGGTATTACATCTGCTCTAGAATATACTTATTTGTTTACACATCAAGAGAAAACACTGAATTAGATTATCATTTGGTGATTATAGCTTAGTGATTCCCTAGAAATTAAGAAACAGTGGGTTGAAATTTCCTCAGAGAAATAAATAGATTGAGTGGTGCTCTTCCTATTCTGATCCCCAAACTCTCTGTTATTCAACCATAAATACTACCACCTGAAACAGTTTTGTGAAACCAGCCCTTCATTTTCTTCATTTTTTTTATCTACTTCAAAACAGAACATTTCATTTTGACTCAGAGAGAGCAATTTGCATCCAAGTTCTGATTTTGTCAAGGAAAAAAACAGTGTTTATTCAATCCATTTTTTTTTTTAAACTGCATGTTCATCAGTCAATTGGTGGAGACCTAATTCTCTTAAAGTAGATTAGAATCAAAACTCAATTTTTTAAAAACAGGAACAAGGATGAATATCAGCAGATGGTAAAATTGTTTGTTGGATAAGCAGTATAATATCTACTTCCTCACAAGTTATTCTGTCCAACCTCTTTTACACAATATACTTGAAATTCTTCCAGTGCTTTGTAGGGCTCTTTCACTGGCTCATAAGCACATAGTAAAGAAGAAAAGTATCAGTAACCAACTAAGGAGTGATAATGACTGTGGAGTCAAATGCTGATAGCAACAGGAGTTTAATATTAGCCATTAACCTCTAGAATATCCCTGCATTCCACCTGCCACCAGCTCTTACAAAATCTTATGTTGCCTACTGATTCAACAAAAATACTCTCTTCTGAAGTTTTTGCAATTACAGATTCTTTGCTTGCTTAAGACATTCTATAACAAAACTAAAACAACTGTGAGGGCTTAAAACTATGGATAATCAAAATTCTTTGAGCATTTTTTTGTGGGAATGTTTGTCACTTCTGTGCGGATATATGATTTCTCCTGCAGAGATTGCAGGTGATCTTCAATATTAAAAGCTGGATTTCTGGACTGCAGGAGCCAGGGAGGCTAATGGGTAGCTGAAGCTACAAGCAAATTCTCACAGCTAACTGAGTAACTAAAATTAAACTGATGTGATATTCAAGTAAAAACTCTCTGCTCTTCCAGGAAAACACTTGTTGTTGGGAGGGCTGAGGCAGGAGGTCAGGGGTAGGGAAAATGGAGGCGGTTGACACTACTCAGTGCAAACTGTTAAGAAGTTTCAGGTCAGATTTTGAAAACTGCTCCAGTTCCTACCCTGGCTTCAGTTTCCATAACCAGAGGGAGGCCAGAAATGTCAGGGAGAAGTAATATATTTAATTATATACATTTCCTCTCTCAGCTTTATTAGACAAGCTTCAGGGACAAATTATTCAATGTATTTCATTTGACCTAATCCCTACAGTAAATAAATAAATAAATAAATAAAGGAATAAAAATATGCCTTAGGTTTATTTTTAGGCTACTGTAACTACTATAATCCCTAGGAAAATAACAACCAAGTGGATATGCTTAGTTTTGGAGTTTCTCACAACTGTAGTCTGTTGCTTTGAACATACTTAATACTTTGCTCCCTTATTGCTCAGTCATTTCTGATTTCCTAATTTCTGTTCTTTTGGGGACTCTGGAGGTAGAACTGGTAGAACTGATATGTTCTAGGTTTGATATGTATTGTAGGTTGATAGGTATTGGGCTTGGAATTTATCTATAGCAAGTAGCTAAGAAATAGCAGAACAAAGAAAGAAAAGTAGAACAGCCAAAAGGCATTTTGGTTAGATTGCATGAAACCTCAGTAATATTGTGGAAAATTCAGATGAGTCACTTGGTTGGAATGCTTTTTCTTTCAAAACTGAAAGGCACAGCTTTCAGTATGGATAAACTTTTTTTATTCTAGTGAAGATTCAACTCTCATGAGATCACCAATTGAAGTAAAATCTGATATTTCTGGAAGAGAAATCCACCACTTGTATCTAACTGTTGAAAAAAATGTATTATTCCACATCTGACAAACAAGGCAAATTGATTTGACAAACTGATTTCAGTGCCAGCTATTTAAAAGGCTTTTATGTCAATATATATTGGCAATAGCATTATTTTTATTCATAACAAGTTTGCATTTATGTCCCTTATGATGCACTAGTGCTAGAGCATGCAAAAAAGAAAACATTTTCAAAAGGTTTCTATTAGAAGAATGCAAATTGGTCTGTACAGTTACTGTGCCAGCTCATTAAAGGAGATAGTAAAATAATCTAGAGGGACAACAACTGCTGGCCTTTTGTTTGGTGATTTTATACTCCAGCACAAGATCTTTGTGATAACAACATCCACCAATAACTGGCACGATTATTATAGGGATGAGCTAACCAATTAGTAAATGCAATTAGTTCAACTAAATGGAGTGCACTGCTTGTCCCAGTGCGGTTCTATCATGTTTCTTCACCTTGAGGGTAATGGGTCTCTTAAACTTGAAGGAGTTCCGTTATCCCAGCGCACAAGGTAAGCAGAGGGGAGGGATACTCATGCTTCAGTTGGAGGAGCTGGTCGGATGTCCTTCCTGATTCCTGCTCAACTCATCAATGCTAGACTCCTTTATACTGCTAGGGAAGATGCACGTGACTGCGCTTTGGTCATCCATATGAGATGGTCTTTCCAGAACCTTCACATGAAATCTGTAAATGTATTTGCTCTTTGCATCACTAGGAACATGAGGTTTAAAAAGGTATCTTTTTTTAGAGAATTTGGGATCATTACAATTCCTAGGAAACTGAGACAAAACAAAACTTCCCAGAGCTAGTGCAATTCAGCAGCTTCACTGTTTACTCATCTAACAACGAACCCCAAAACATTGCTAAAATGGGCAATTCCTTATTCTATCTAATTGCATAAATATACAGTCTGTCCCTTAACAGGAACTTTCCTCACAGCTTGCTTCCCCCACCACCCTGAAAAAAAAAAAAAAAAAGAAAAGTAATGAAAGCTCCTTTATAGCCCGGATTAAATATAAAATGTTATGACATGACAATACTGCTTTATATTTGCCTGAAATTTTTGCCTAACAAATACCGTATTGCTACTGGCGTCCTTTCATGTTTTAATGACAAAATCCTAGAATCACATGTGTGTTACTATCAGAGAAGAGGGATACAATATCACTGTTTCCCTATTCAGACCCTCATGTGTAACTTTCGGATAAGGAGCACAGTCGTCAAATGATAGAGTGAAGATATTCTTTAGTACTCTAAATAAAATGCTGTTACACTATGTTGTTATATTACTATTTTTAATCATAAAATGCTAACAAAACAAAACAAAAGAAAACAAAATAAACTTTGAACTCTATCCTTTGGAATTTGGTGATCTTATTTTACAATTTATTTTTAATTCACATTTCTCCATTAGATATGTTGACAGCATTCCTACCCTGTCATTTTATGAAGGCCTTTTCACAACGGATCACAGTAAGAAAGGGAAACTAATGATGCCTCCTCAACCTGACTAAGCTTTTTTAGGTTCCATTTCCTCTTCCTCTTTTAATTTATTCCTACAAGGGAGTGGTGGAAACAATTGTCAGAAAAGCTGAAACATTGGAGAAGCCTTCAAGCAAGATTTACTTGAAGCAAAGAGAAAGTGAAATTAAAAAGAAAAAAAAATCTATTTGTTTAACAACATATCTGCATTTACCCATCTCATGTTCTCAATTAAATTCTGTGCTTCAGGCTTAGATACAGAAAAAAAAATGTAAATGCTCAAAATACAACTCCCATAAGAGTTTCAGTATGAAAGGAAAAAAAAAATCAATTCTAACTGTGAAATGTTAGGTTTATTTATCATGTTAGAGGTCATCTCTTCTCTTAACATCAGCTTTTTCCTGCTTTTACACCAGATGATCAGTATAAAAACAGTTCTATTTTTAAGCCTTTTTAAGTTCTATTTTTTTCCATTGATCAATATGCTTATTTACTGGATGCTTTGAGTTCCTTAGCTATGTTTTACCTATCTAGAGGATTTTATTGACCACCAAATACTTATTTTAATATTCTGTCTTGCAACTTTACAAACACTGTGTTTTTTAGCTGATTAAAGGAAAATAATACTATTACAGTGGTTCTCCTCTTTTATATTTCAGTTTGTTTTCTGAACAGATAATAATAAATGAGGCCTGGGTAAATTCCAGAAATAAACAATAAACTCTATGCAAAAGACATGTCATATGATGTTACATGGATTAAAATATCATGTGGATTAAAATAAGGCAATGTAAGTGCATCAAAAGTTTTAGTATACCACACGTTAATTCAAGGTTGAAGAAATAAACACAAGACTAAGATTTATAAGACTCAGTCTCTGTTTCATATTCTGACACATCTGGCACTGGAAAGTCACCATTTCCTTGACACAAATCCTTCCAACTGGGGTTATAACCTGTCCTGATGAATAGAAGTGACTTAATTTTAAATACATTCTTCAAATTGCTGACTTCCGGTGCCTTCATTTCCCAAGTTTAATATACAAAATAGAGAAAACAACTGATACATTTTTTTGATGAATGATAAAGACAATTTCCAAACAGGGGGTTGAATTCCAGGTTCTAAAATGTCTTTTTTATCACCCTAGAAAAGGAGCAGTAGAAACAGGATTCAAATCAACAAAAATGCTGGGAATCTGTATGCATGAGTTCAACTTCTTTCTTAAAACTTCTCAAAATTTTTAGCTTTTTTCCAGAAAGACTAGGATTCTGAAAAAAAAAAAAAAAGAAATTAGTCAAATTCTAGCATGCTAGCACTTTCATAATTTCAAGAGAGGAAATTTTGCAAAAATACCCAATATCAAAAATGGTGAAATAAACTAAATGATTCCTACTACTATGAACATGACGCATACCATGTTTTTAACACAGTTCTTTTATTGAGTATAAAGCTTGTTGCAAAATGTTCAATTCTTTAAACATAATGAAGAAACAGAATGTCATTCTCCTTGCAAAAATATAAATTAACAAAAGACATTTTTAGAATTAATGAAGATCTGTTAGTTGGTATCTTTACAGCACATGGACAACCCCATAATAAATATCAAAATCCACTTCAACTTTATGTAATATATTTATACACTCTTGCTACAATAACATATAGATATATATTTTTTAATTTCCAGGAAATACTATCCCTAAGATATATAACTAATGATAATATGACAATACTTTCCATTCTGATGCCTTAATCAGCATTGGAAGTTCTGTTACTCTGCTTTTTAGGGAAAGAAATATTACATGTCATTTCTTGGAGCTCAAGAAAGAGTAATTAAATTACACACAACAGTCATGCAACTTTTCAAGCTCAGATGTCCACTCTGCAAATGCAGTCATACAGGGGGAAAATCTACAAGCAATATATAATATGATGGAAAGCAGAGGAAATGTATGACAGGGTTCCTTTCACATACCCATCTGCTATTGAAAAATTTAGAGTATATGAATTATCACTGTTGACTATAAACCTTTCAGGAACAAGAGTTAACATTAAAAAGGGAGAGGTTTTAGCAACACATGCACTCTTTCTTTGCTGCTTGTTTGACACAAACATCTATACCTGGATATTCTTTAATTTAATTAACGGCCCTTTACAGAAGATTAAAGAAAGTCATGTCAGAACCCAGGAAGCTGATTAAAATCTGCTTCTAGAATAATTTTTTATACAGGTCACAACTACCTCTCAAATATTTGTGATTATTCTCACTTGATGAAAAGTCTTTCATATGTAATTTTTTGCAAAGGCTGATCCTGAAGATTACTCAAAGTGCAGCCTTTGAGGTGATGCACTATGTAGGAATTTACCAAAAGAGGGTCACTTCAATGAATCTAAGCTGTTACATTTTTTAAAACTCCAAATCAATACTGTCGTGACAGCCATGCTTCTCTCGATCTCTACTTACTTGTTTTATTTTCAAAATTTTCCCTTTTTTTCATCTTCTTTTCATTCGAGACCCCTCCTGTACCTCTACTTCTCTCTCTTTCTTTTTTTTTTTTTATTATTGTCTCCTGTTTTTGATCTTTCTATGCTCTATTTAGTAAATCACAATGGTCTATAAACTCTTCCTGCAAGTCACTACTACCTTTCAGTAGATGGCACTGTTATTTAGTCTAACTAATAAGAGAACAGAGCAAGTTAATTAATACAAAAATACTTCTTAAACGACTAAATATAAGCTCCTTTTAAATAACAGTATTTCCATCAAAAACAACAGCAGCAACAAAAAATACTGAAAAAAAAATATTTTAAAGACATCAATTCAATAAAAATGCATCGTGACACTCAGATCTCATTTAAAAAATTTTTTGGAATCATTAAACAAACAACCGTGATTGTTTTGTTAGCAAACTACAAGACTAATTTGGGGCTCCATTTATAGCACTGACATAAGAGCATTTCTCTACAACCTAAAATATTCTTTTTTATTTTTTTTAATTTTTTTTTTGTATATAATTGAGTGCACACATCTTTGAAGAATATCTACCAGCAAGCCTGCCCTCCCACTGCCCATGGGTGGCCCAGGCTATGTCCAGCACTGGGGGGCCCTAGAGCATGCCAGGCTCCCCACTGTGGCTTCCTGTGGACACATGGGGAGCCTAGTGAGAACACGTGCTCTCCCAATACAGTCAGAAAAACATGCACACCTGTCAGCTCCAGTTACAAAGGGAAGATGAATCACGGCTCCTAACTTGTTCCCCAGTGGCCCTCTGGCTGCTGAAAGGCAGCAGTGTGAGCAGGAGTTTCTCCAGGCTGCTGCCAGACCCAGCAGCTCTGTTCGGAGCATTCCTGCGGTGGAAAAACATCTTTTATCAGTTTTATCAGGCTGATCTGTGCAGCTCTACTTGATGCTGCTTCCACAACCTTTGTGCTATAGTTAGCGCTGGCTATTTTGCCTCTAATATTCTAAAATCTTTCAGCTATAGTTACCTTTCATCTTTTCGCCAGAGCAAACTGCTATAGAGAGGCATCTGAGACTTGTCGGGTCCTCTGGCTATAACTCCCTATGGTGCTCTAACTCCTTATCCCTCATGTATGTATCTGTGATACTGCCAAGAAATGACAAATCAGAATGGGAGGCAAGAGGTGTGAGGTTAATTAAAAAGAGACCTCACCATCAGCACTACAAGGCTGAAGAGGGATCCCTTTAAACATAAGCACATTAACAGGGGAGTGCCTACAGGGCAGTATTATGGGGAAAGCTGTCATACCCCTTCTTGGAAATTAGCATGACAGAGTAGTCCTCTATAAGTATCTGTATGGTATGTAGCCTGAGGAACAGACAGGAGACATTAGAGACCTGCATGCAGCTTCAGGGCTGCAATCTTTTTGGGATCACAGAGATGATTGTGTGGAGGGGTAGCTAATGTGACCAGACTGTTGCAACAAATGGATAAAGGCCCTTTAGGAGGGACAGGCCAGGAGGGTGAGGACAGATAGCTGCCCTGTCTGTAACAGCACAGCAGGAATACATGGAGGTCTGCTGAGGGGCAGATCAAGAGTCATCTGAAAGCTTGTGGCTCGGGGTTAGATGGAAGTCCAAAACGGACAATGTTGTTGTGGGTGTCAGGAAGGAAGAAAGAAATAGATGAGGCCTTCCTCAGACAACTTAAATCTCACATTCACTCGCTCTGGTCCTCATAGAGACTTTAACCACTCAGACACTTACTGGAGGAGTTCTGAAGTTTTCTGAGCTGCATTGATGGTGGCTTCCCGATACAGATGAATGAGGAGCTAATAAGAAGAGGTGTTCTATTAGACCTGGTTCTAGAAAATGGAAGAGGAACAGCGATGTGGTCAGGGGGCAGCCTTGACTACAGTCAATAGGAGATGCTGAATTTCAAGATCCTAAAAGGAGGGAAGAAAATAAGTATCAGGATCACAACCTGACATTCAAGAAAGCAAACTTTGGTCTGTTCAGGAATCTGCTTGGAAGAATCCCATGGGATGTGGACCTAGAAGGAAGAGAGATCTGAGAAGGCTGGTTGATTTCCAACATTCACCTCCTCCAAGCTCTAGAGTGGTCTAACTCAATAAGCAGGAAATAATCAAAGTTGTCGGGATGCCCACATGGATGTACAAGGAACTCTTGGCTAAATTCAAACAACAGCAGGGACAGGTTATCTAGGAAGAATATAGAGGCACTGTCTGAACATATAGGGATGTTGCTAGAAGAACTAATGCCCATCTAGATTTTAAACTATCAGAGAAAGTTAAGGGCAGGAAGAAAGTCTTCTACCAGCAGCAAAAGGAAGCCTAGGAAAAAATGTGTGCCTTCTGCTAAATATTGAGGCACAGAAAGAGATGGAGATATTGATTGCTCTTTTGCCTCAGTTTTTACTGGCAAGACCAGACTTCAGAAATCTCGGGCCCAGTAGATTGGAAGGAATGTCTGGAGCAGCAAAGACTTACCTTCTACTCAATCCTGGTAAGACATACTTGGAGCACTGGACTCATCAGTAAAAGTGAGATGTGGATATACTGGAACAAGTCCAGTGAATGGACCTTATCTGATTAAGGTCTTGAAGCATTTAAGATATGAGAATAAACTCAGAGATCTGGGACATTTAAGGCTGGAGAAGGCTCAAATGGGACCTTATCCACATGTGCATATGGACAGTGAAGAGCCTGGAGGCAGACTCTTCAGAAAAAGAAATTTCCGATAAGAAAGATAAGAAAAACCTTGTTTACAGTGAGGGTAGACAAACATAGGATCAGGTTACCTAGATAGGTTGTAGACTCTCCATTGTTCGAGAAATTTAAACTTCCAAAAGACACAGTCCTGAGCAATCTATTGTATTTGACCATGTTTAAGCCAGGGTGCTGGAGTAGATGACCTCTGGAAGTGCCTTCCTGGCTTACCGTTTTGTGAGTCCTTGTGTGTTCCCAAGGGGCTCTAGGAGGATAGGGCATAGGAAAAATGTGTCCTGTAGAAACCCCAAATCACTGTTTCTAAGAAGTTCTGGACATTCATTTGCACTCAGTTTTTGAAATTTTTTCCTCTACTGACTGATTTTGTTTAATTTCCTTAGAGTTCAGTTTGTAGCTCCTCATCATCCCGTCCTCCCTTAAGCATAAGTTTGCTCATTTTCTTCCCCATCCCAGTTTCTCTCAGGTATGGCTATCACTAACCTTCTATACCTAAACTGCTTTTTATGACTCAGGCTCTGTGTTGTCCCTTGTCCTGCTATGGTCCTTTGTTTCTGTCTCTTTGACATTAGGCTTTCTGACCTTTCTTTGTTGTCTTCTTTCCAATAAGCCTCTCCTGATTTCTATCCTGAGGCATATCTCCTGACCCCTTCTCATAATTTCTGCTACTTCCCAACTGAGGATCCTGTCTTGCTTTCTCTTTCTTACCACCTCTTTCCAGCTCTTTGCAATTCCTTTAACCTCATCTATTTTCCCATTGCCTTTTAAATGGCATTTTTTCTGTTCTTTAACCTCATATTTGCTTCCTTTCTGCCTGTTCCCTTTATTATTTTTTCTTTGACTATCAACCTCCTTTCGTTCACTGAGCATACCCAAAGCGTTTCAGTTTTCTCTTAAGTTATCCCCTGGAAAATCTGGATATTTCTCTCAATTCTTCACTGCTTTGTTAATAGATACAATAAACTAAAAAGTTCTTTAATATCAGATCTTTCCAATTCATTTATTTCCCTTTGATATGGTCCTACAAAGATTTTTAGCACATGCTCCTTTTATCAAACTTTATGTCTAATTACTCCAAACATTGTGTAGCAGTTACTTTCCAGTCTTGCAAAAAGCAGAAAGTTAATATTGGAATATTCCCAGTGGAACAGATCATAGAAAGGATCCTAAATAGTAGTGAATCTGGAGATAAAATTATTTGCAAAGTTAAAACAATGTATTTCTACTTGAGTTTTTTTCTGCTTACATGCTAAGCTGAATGTTATGTTTTCACAAGATTGTCAGTTAATGCTATTAACAAACAATTCATCATATTATGAATGAAGTAGTTTTACAAATCACATCATGCAGTGCCCATTATTCACTGCCATTCAGTGCACATTATTGTTTTATTGAATATAGAAATGAATTGTGATAACATCCAACTGCTTGTCCATTGCTTAAGCAGTTCTGGGATTCTCAGAACACAACTGTAGCTTTCTGGATTAAAATGCACAAAAGTAGCCTGTCTGGTGTAAGATAAAAGAGGTTACTAAATTTTACATAATCTAGCTTGCTGGTTGTAAAAAAAAAAAAAAAAAAAAAAATAAATAGATTTATTTATTAGATCTTGTCTGAACCATAATTGTCCTCTTATGGATATAACTACGCGGAAGATAAGGAAACTCTGGAAAGAAGTGGCTACCATTTTTTGAAGCAGCTAGGATATAGCACACAAAAATATTCTCATTTACTGTTAACCTCCATATGAAAGACTGTTTTTGACCTATATTTTATTGACCAGGGGTATATAGAGTGTAAGATTTTCAAATATTTAACATTTCAAAAATATACTTCAATATACAATATTGATTTTTAATTTTTGACCAAGCAAATTAATTTAAAACTTAACTTTATATTCCTCTTTCCATTAATTTATATTCCTCTTTTCCATCTTTTTTTTAATTACAAATAAGAGTTTATGTATAGCATTCTGCTTTAACTCAGACATTCCAACACCCTGTCCTCGATCATACCAGAAAAAATCTGCTCAAACAGTCAAGTCATAAGAGGAAGACAGTATTGAGAGAAAATTAGAAAATGCAGTAGAAGTAGATATAATTTCTAATATTAGGTAACAGCTTTGATAATGACTTGGAAAAGTATGTCAAGCAGTTCACACATATTCATGTTGTGAATTTCATCACACACATCTCACCAAGACATTTTCTGGTTTAAATTTTATATTCTTAGAATTCCTAGATTTCTTCCTTACTTAAAAAGCAGTACTCATTTTAGATGGTCTGCTTTAAATAAGGTGGAGTTGACATGTGTCTAGGATAAGGAAGGACGTGTTTAAATGTTGCAAATTTTTCTTTCTCCTTAATAGGTTTTATTTAACTATCAAACTTTCAACTGAGCAAAACATATGGCTAAAGTAAGGTTAATGGAATACTATATTTCAGAAACACTCATTTAAAGAAGACTATCAGCAGTTTTATTTTCATTCTGAAAATTAATTCCAGCATTAAAGTGAATTTTTAATTGAATGCCTGGATGGCAACTCATTTATTGATGTTATAAAATTACTTCCCAGCCATAATAATGTAGTTAGATAAGGTGTATTTTAATTAGTTCAGATATGCTAAATAAATTGCAAACCAGGGAAGGCACCTATCTGGGCACAGGCACAGAACCTCAAGTAGGAGGACAGCAATTTATTCACTTGATCAAATACAAGTAGCAAAAGCTTTTTTCTGGGACTATTAATAGCTAACTTAGGATTCGAGTTCTAAAAATTCTGAAGGAAGCACACAGTAAGAAATCCGTTACAGTAATTATACTGACATCAGTTAACTCATTACCATATTGAATTAAAACCACAGAGTATTGTACCAGAGTGAAGTATATGCTTATGACTACCAGCTGTATTTTATAATAAGCTCTCTGAATGGCAATGTGGGAGTTTCAAGGCTCACTTCCATTTTCTTCTTGGTTTAACTTTCTGCAAGGAAATTTTTAGTTGGAGTTCAATTCAAAAGGTAAATTTTCCCTCAAGCCCAGTATGTCAAACAAGGTTTTTGACAGGTTGACCAGAGTATCTGGAATCTTGAGTGAGCTTTGGAAGCTTTTGTTGGTATTTTAGTCTTTGAATTATTTCCACTGTCAGTAGGATTCCATGCAATACTGATTCCTTGCTTAGGTTTGGGAGGACTGACTGGTAAGCCTGTAACATTATTATGTAATCCACAGGGAAGTTGTATGAGGGCTTCTATATAGCTTATGCAGAATTGCTTGTTGACCTGATGCAGCCAGGAACTTTGGAAGTGTTTAGGACAAGTTGGTATTAGGAATGCTTGGACAGTGTGCATAAAGAATTTAAAACTTATATCTCAAATGGTCACTGAAGTTTACGGACCTAACCTCTTTAGTTAGGCCTAATGGTCTTGTTAGAGCAGTGTGCTTTTAATCTCGGAAGTTAAAGTAGCAGGATAGAATCATAATGGTTGGAGAAGACCTTCAAGATCATCAAGTCCATGTAAGCCCATCACCACCATGTCTGCTAAACCATGTGGTTATCTAGACATTTCTTGAACACTTCCAGGGAAGGTGACCATACGACTTCTCTAAGCAGACTGTTCCAAGGTTTCACCACTCTTTCTATGTAGAAATTCTTCCCTTTTCTTTGTGTTCCTCTGGATTTTTTATTTTTGGGGGTGGGGGTTGGTTTGCTTATCTGCTTATGAAAGTGTTAATTTCCCTGTGATATTAAGCCTCTACCAGTCTCCTAAGCCTTTGAGCACTTACTCACTATATACAAATCCCTGCAGATGTGCCTTGACTAGTAATTTGGTCACCAGTGGTGTTTGAAGGTGTTTTGCATGCTTCCTGCTCCTTGAGTGCACTGCTGCTGAAACTTGAGGAGGATTTTGAGCTGCAACATTTCTTGCATTCTTGTAATCCATTCCAGAGACATCTCCAGTATGTTCCCTGACCTCTCTCTGCTGAGAATAAGGACTGCAGGGTGCATCACAGAGCCCAGCTTCTCTGAATTTGTGCCAAACTACATAACTACACATGGACTAGAAGTCACTCGTTGACCCACCCACTTCTTCATTTGCTATAAATGTTAACAGGGAAAAGCCTTTAGTAGCCTGTCTGCTTCACTCTCATTTTCCATTGAATTTACACTTAAACTGATTTAGCTTGAAGATTATTAAGTCTCCCTCATTTGTGTACCAGGCAAACTTTCCTAAATGTTGTCAGGTAGCAGAAGATGGCAAGAAAAGGGAGAAAAGTTTTACACCCAGCTTTGATAACCAGTTTGTTGTGGGCTCTTATAAAGATTTTTTAACTTCAAAACTAACTCATAATCTGCACATAGACAGATTTTCTAAAGCATCACAAAAATATTTCCAGAAATACTAAATCTTTAATGTTAATTGCAGTCTATAATCAAGTGCATATTTAGGCACTCCATTAGGCAACCTATTCTCCCAGGCATAGATGTTCAGGGAATCAAATTTGAGGGGAAACTTTTTAATTAGGGGAGGTGTCTGTTGCCCAAGAGTGATGCGGCCTGTTCATTCAGGAGAATGCAGATTGAAGTACTCAACCTCACTGGAATTGCTCCTAGCTTTCTGCTCAATTACTAGATATCAGAGCACATCATTTTGTACAAGTTCACCTGCCGTGAAGATTTGTATATTTCTAGCCTAGCAAGGAATTGTGTATCATCACTGAAAGGATATGAGGCTAATTACAAATCCAGAGTTCAGAACTCTCTGTTTCTGAGCAATCGTGAGATTTTTGTAAGAGATGGAGACTACTTGACATGTCTCTGCTAAGGGTACAGCCATTTGGCTCTATGACATCTGCTCCGAGTGAGCACAGTATTATAGCGTATATTCTGTGAAAACTCAGATTTCCCTGAGAGAGAACACACTGAATGCATCCTGTGCAATGGAGGGGAAGAATATTCTTAAAACTGGAAAAAAAAAAAAAAGTAGTTTAAATTATCTGTGCTACTGTTGAGCACACTTCACAGTATCATGTAAAAGCAACAGACCACACACATCTTTGCTGGACACTAAGCCTAAAGCAGTGAATCTATGCCAACAATTCAACACAGATGTTACTAAACCACAGAATTTAGAGATATTATTACCAATAGGTAATGCTGTATCTCATTTTTTCTGACTTTTCTAGGAAACCTCCTTTTCCTCCTTTCTACAGGAGTCCAGAAACATTATCTGCCACCACAGCAGTAAATACTGTTGGACTTCAAGGACTTGAAATCTAACCCTTTCAGAATACGAGATTTTGCAACATCATGGAAAACTAACTTTAACTATGATTTGGAAAGAAGAGGGGTCTTTTCAACAATGTAATTTTCGTGTGCTATACACCTACATCGCATAGCTTAAACTAACTGATAGTTCAAGTCAAACAATAGTAACTGTCTGCATCACTTCAAATTTAGGGGATAATATATTTTAAAATGAATCTTTCTTTAAAGAAGAGACTTCTTTATCCTTTTTCAACCTTTTTTTCTGTAAATACACAAAAGCACATGTATATATGCGAGTGTGTGTGTATACGTATACACATGCCCTCAATGCACTTCATTTACAACATGTTTGGTCTGATTCAAGTCAATTTTAAAGACATATCAAAGCAATGACATGGGCTGAAGTAGAATTAGCAGCTGGAGGATTTTAGATTCTCAAGGTCGATTAAAGCAGAGTGATGAATAAATGAGATTTATATTATTACTACAATTGAAATGCATATATTAACAAATAAGATTGCATCATAGTCTATAATTTGCTTTCTTAATTCATGGTTAGATTAATTCAAGAGCCATGTAAGGATGTTAGTACTAGGCAGTTTTAAATTGCTTCACTAACTTTAGAGACATATCTACAATTGTATATCTAGCAGTCAGAATACCTGTAGTTAAAATAAAAAATAAAAATAATAATTGCCAACAGTTGCCAACTCTTTTTCAAAGTCTTCAAAGTTTTATTGCAATTTGTTTTTTTTTTATTCCATTTTTTTTACATCAGGGCACCTTTCTGCTCGCATCATTTTCTATAGCATCAAACACTATAATTTTTCAGCAAAACAATTACAGCTAGTATTTTTAAAGAATTGCAAAAAGACTTCAAGTCTATTTCTCAAATCGTTTACTTCCATCAGTTTTATATTTGCTTATAATTAATTAGAATGAAACCATAAAATTCACTGTCCCATATACCTCATCTGACATTTGAGTTCCTTTCCTTCATTTTTAAAAAAAAAGTAGATGGTTCGGCTTCTTGTGATTACATAGGGCACTGTTAGAGCAAGACAGAGCTTTCAGTTGCTTTCCTCACAGGCAGAAGCTACTTTGCAATTCAACTTTTATTTACAGAAGAATTTTAAGAGTCTTTGAAAGAGGACAGAACTCATGAGACAGCAGATGACACCTCAACCCTCCTCTTTTTTAATGTGGACATCCTGAAGCTATAGATGAAACTCAGACCTAACGTTCCCCCTACATGGACTAACTCATTGATTTGGACTAAGTGTTACAATACAATTAGAAAATAACTCTCCACTTTCTGCTTTTCATACTAATTAATTCCAAGATAGCATGACAACAATTCACGTGGGGGGTGATTTTCCATGGAAAATTCATGAAAAGTGACTATTCTTTCTCTTTTAAGACTCAGCTTCTCTTACTCATGAAGATTTCCAGTTTAAATGCACCAAAATGCTTGTTCAGCTCAGAATGCCCCAAATTATCTGGTTGAAAAATTAAGTCATTTTTCATTTTACATTAAGTGTTATTGGTTCACTTATAAAAATGCATATCATCTATCTTTTTTATTTTCTCATCATTTCCCTTTTAAATTATAATGGAGTTATAATGGTTAGAGGAAAAAGATTAAGATTATGAGCAACTAAAGCAAAATATTGTACCATTATTCAATTTACAGAAGACCAGATATGTTGACTCTAGGTCATCCCACTAGATCTGTTTCTTCTCCTGGGCTTTTCCTGAGGGAAAACAGATGAACCTTTGAAAAAAATTTCAGTAGAGCTGGTAGCTATGTCATGAATAGTTTGGACTTCAGGAAGAGCCAGCTTGTTTGCTGCCAAATGTAATTACTGATGGTTTATTGAACATGCATATGTCTGGAACAATGAATATATGAATTTGGATTAATAAGCTTCAGAAAGTGACAGCTATATCATTAAATATTTCTTGCTGCATATTTCAACTTCAACTATATATTGTATGAGAATTCTTTCATATTAATGCCTATATTGCCAAGATATTGCTTGCATTTTAACAATATCAATAGTGTTTAACAGAGATGGATACATAGCCTAGTGCATCTTAAAACAATTAGGTTAGATCTTTTTGATGCTCAAGCTTTACTTGCAAAATAGCTAGTAGAAGGGTTTTTTTAAAAAAAAAAACTTACATGTTTTTAGTATTTTTATATATTCAAGGATATATTTTTATTTATGAAATATTAGAAATATAATTCTTAAGAATGATGTATTTTTAGTACATTCAATACGTATTTTTAATACTTTTAAAAATATAAACTTCATATAAACTTTACATGGACTACTGAATTTCTTCTCACCAGAAAATTTAAGTGCAGGCTTTTTTAGCAGCTGGTCACCAAAACAGATACCAAATCACATTCTGGGTTTAATGTTGTCATCATCCATTTTTTTTTCTTTTTTTTAGTAAATAGTAAAAAACATGCTTATCTCTTGCTCCAAATGAAAAGGTTTCATTACAACAGTCATTTTAATGTTTTGATGTTTTAAATTTAAAAATTTTATTTGTAGGAAGGTCCCTGAAATAGAAAAAAAAAAAGAAAAAAAAAATACCCACCACCAAAAACAACACAACCAAAACTATATATATAGAAATATATATAGTTTTTGTAGCACCTTGATGAAGAGTGGTTTAAAATCTATATTTACTTTAACTTCAGTAAACTTGAACGAATGTGTAAATTTAGTTACCAGCAACCTCGTAACAGCAACTACTACACTACTGGGTGAGGATACTTGACTGGCATCACTGCGCTTGCAAAACTCCACTCCATCAACATGGCTACGGATCTGTTTCCTGGAATTTGGAAAGCATTCATTTGGGTACCTCCTAAAAGTAGAAATGATAGTCTTAGAGTATGTTCTCTATTGGTGCTATAGAAATGCAAAGAGGAAAATGACTGCAAGATTTTCCAAGTAATTTCTTGTTTTGAATAGCTATAACCATGCTTAGTTCTTATTCATTGTTACCATAAAGAAGAGATTTTGCTTATTAAGAGAAGTGGGATTTAGAGCAGCAAGTAACTCCTGGCTTTGTTGATTTTTATAAAGGTATAGATTTAATCCTCTGACCTGCTAAATCTCTGAGGCCATGGATATGATTTCCATTTTGGACCTAATCGTGTCTTTGCAGTAGGCATGTGTTACGCCTCTATGAATAGAGAGAATACTTTAATTCTACTATTCTACTTTAATCCCCTTACTCTTTTTAATGATGCTTCAGGAATAGGCATAAAATTGATGGGTTAGTACTCATATTAAAGATTTATTATGAATACTACAGTAGCTCCTGTGATAGGAAGGATGTTTTCCTCATGCACTCTGTAAATGGTGCCTTTGATTTTGTCTTAGCTGCACTGTAAGGAGGCAGAGAGGCTGAGGCTCTGGGGATGACTGAACCATCTTTTTTGGAACAGATGAATAGTAACAAATGAGAAAGTCACCTCTTTAACATGTTTAAACAGAGATCTCTGCAGCAAAACTTTTCAGCTACCAGAGAAAGACTAGGAAGATTGCTAATTATACTAGAGTTGATTTCTATCGGAGAAGTAAAGACACAAGAAACATCATAAGAATTACACGAGGTGATAATGCTGGAAATTAAAGTAATTTTTTTTTCTGTGACAGAGCTCTTCTTCATTTAGAGAAATCAAACAAAAATTAAGATCATAGTGAGTTTCTGCTTTTACTGTGTAACATGAGTTATTCCTTACTTTAAAATTATCTTCTTGTAAGAACTATCTAAAATACTTTGTATTATAAATAAATGAATAGCTCATTTAAAAGCACTTCAGACCAATACACAAGGAAGTCATACAGACGCTTACTCCTGGAGGAACAACCCAGGAAACTCTTGGAAGTTATGATAGAAGTTGCTCTTAAACATTCTGGTCTCTTTCTGTTATCTCTGAAGGTGAAAAGTTCTCATTGCTTTAGAAAAAATACGGAGATTAAAGTCTCTTTTCCCTTCACTAACTTTCACAAATTCCTTTATGTAGCTCCTAAATTCTCAGGAATCAGGAGGCTAGGAGGTGAGGATTACTACCTTCTCCTAGCTTACTATGTTGTTTTGCCTTTTTAAATTATTATTATTATTATTATTTTTATATAGCTTTGCTTGTTTATTATATTTAAGGGTACACTATACTACTGTCATCAAAGACACCAACAAAGATATAGGGAAAAAGAAATTTCATTTTTGGCTAGAGGCAGAAGGTATACTATCAAACATACTTGCCTTTTATAACATAAGCTTACATTCTGCATTGTGTAGGAGAGATGAGAGGAAGAGAGAGAGGAATTAAAAAACAAAAACAAACCCAACCAAACAACAATAAAAGACCCCACTCATTAACGATAACAATGCTGAACAAAACCAGCATAATACTCAGTATTTATATCTGCTTCCTTTCCATTGTTACACGGGTAGATTTTTTTCTAGCCCAGGTTCTCTGTTACCAAACAACTCATGTATACTTACCTCTTTCACATCACTTGTACTACACAAACTTTCCAGTGCATTAACCTGCAATCTTCCTTCTTTCTGTAAAACCTGCCTCACTTACAGCCATTACATGCTTAAAAAGAATCCTGCCTGCTTTTCCTTACACAAATTTGTCAAGAAAGAATCTGTTAAAACTGTAGCTAAATTGCATAACCCATATTTCTTTTAATACTGCTTTTCACCTCCTACATCCAAGAACACATGCCTCTCATAGAAGTACCAGTTGCCAGGCTATCTTAATTATGCTAATCACTCACCCTAGGCTAATTCAATTAACTGTAATTAGCTGATCCCTTTCTACTATATTTTGTTCCCCTAGGGAGATTTGGAGTTATTAAACAAGATAGAACACCCAAACCACCTCACAGGATTTTGTCTGTAGCTGAGCCCTGGGGTAGAAAGGCAGAAGATGCATCTATGTATCTCCCTAGCCATCCTGCTTGATCCAGCCTCAGTGAATGGAAAAATTCCCTGGAAGTGGCCTTGACAGAAACCATACAGCCCATTTTAATCACATTATGTGGCAGGTGAAAGTCCACGAAAATGGCAGCTTGCTTAATCATTAAAAAATTGTTTAAGTCTACCGTGGATATTCGTGGAATACTAAGCTGTCTATTAGTACTATTTTGGTCCTATATTGTATTACAATTGCACAGCTCTTTTGCTTCTTATTAACAGAAATGCAATGAACCCTTTCACATATGGAGCTGATGGTGTACTACCTTGCATGAGGTGTATATAGTTGCATATAGTTAGATGAGTCGCAAAATTACAGTCATTTACAGTAACCGAGTTGCAAAGGAACCTTGCCACATCTGGCTTTATCATTCAGTTACCACTTTGTGTTTTAGCTGCTGGCGACCATGGTGCTAAAGTTACCTTTAGAGATCACATATGATACCTTTCCTGTAACTATCATCAACCATAGCATAAGTAATCTAATTTCTCACCAGCCTGAAGTTCCAACAGCTTTTCACAGTCTGTTTGAAGGAGAAGGCATGTGTAAGACCTGTAGCTAATTTAAATGCGTGAAATATATTTTTGAAAAGATTTTGGTAAGATTCGGCTACTCAGGTGACCTGGAAATACATGATACAGCACAGCAGTACTTTCTAAAGACCTGGTATAATGGAACAAGGAAAAGAGGCAAGCGTGCTTAGCATCGTAAAACAATACCTGCAGCTCTCTGACAAATAGAAGATAATCAGTCAAAGCATTATTAAAAAAGGCAAATGTAAAACAGTAGATGTATGCATGTTGGGAGGTAATTAGAAAATATTATTGATATAGTTCCTTATTTCCTACTGTTTTTGGTCTCAGTGCATGTACAAATGATCAGAGTAGGCTTAGTGTTACAAGGACAGATTTGAAAGAGTACATCTGCCTTTTACCTTTTCCTGAGTCATATTCTTTGAATACTTATCATTCCAATATTTTTTTCTATTTTGACTGTATGTTCAGGCCACTGACAGAGAAAATTGTAAATGGCCATGCTCCAGGGACTTAGAATCTACTCACACAGCTCAGTCTCCAGAAGGAATTTCAAACTGAAATCACAAACTGACTAGCATACCTACTGTCATAATTCATCTGTGTATTTAATAACAAAAAAGCAGACACCTGTGCCCCTTGCAGCAGTGACTGAGAGAAAAAGCAACAGTTTCATGACAGTAAGATAGATGTATGTTCCAAGGCATGGATGTAAATCTACATATTTTCATGGACAACTTTACAATATTTGAGGGGATGAGTATCTAGAATGAGAAAACAACCAGAGAGAGGATAAGATCAAGAGTTTATGCAGAGGTAGGAGTGAGTCAAGCACAGTTAAGCCATTGGGATTTTCCAGAGATTAAGAGCCTAGAGCACTTGGCAAATGTAGGTGTGTTTGTTTGTATGTTTGAATATTGTTATGTTCCAAATTATGTTTCTGGACTAACAGGAAATATACTTTATACATACCATCAAGAATTGTCTGTTGATATAATTGAAATCTTAGCAGTGTAACCCAAGAATGATTATTAGTTCAATCTAATTGGTGTAGATAAAGTATTCTTCTATATAGAAAAAAAGTCTCAAAATAAGTAATAATACAGTTATTTCTGTTCTTATTTTTATGCTATATATAGTATAAAGATATATGGGAGTACATGCATTTATTTATGTATATATTTCACATACACACATACCAACATACAGATGTGTATATATAGTAACACTGTTTCCTACATTATGCTTTCACAGACTTAATAGTGGATGCTTTTTGATAACTGGGACATAAAGTCTTACATTCATATTTTTTACTTGGCTTTAATGAGACAAGCATCTTAGAGAAAATAGTTTCTTCCACTTTCCTATGGGGAAGTTACCCAAATTCTTTACACATAAGTTATACCTGTGGGGGTTTCTTTAAATATTAATTGAATTGTTGTAAGTGGGTCTAAGGGAATCCACATTAGTGTTAATGGACTCTAACTTGTAGCACATGATAGACCACTTCTCATTTTGACCAAAAATATTTTTATCTAATCTGTAAATTTAATTTATCCTGAAAAGCAAAGTATGCTAGTAGGAACTTAATGGAAAAACGTACATACACAGATGAGCTTTAGAAATAAATGTTTAATTCACATATTAACTTTTTAATTTCTCTCTAAGAGGAATCTGCTGTAAGGCACAGTTATGACTTACTGTTTTCTCTGCTAGCCACAAATATTGTGACATAATAAAGGCTAAGAATTAAAGTACAGTCCTGTTAAATAGCACTCTAGACTGAAATTGTTGGTGTCCTGAGTGTCACAATGACTAGTGATATAGAATGGTAACAAGATGAATCCTAAATGGGACACCTGTGAGCAGAGAGAAGTTACTTAGGGATTAAGGAAACAGGTGACATCAGGAAGAAACAAATATTAGACTGAAGGAAAAGTAGAAATAATTTACTTTAAAGAAATAAATCTAGAAGCAGAGGGATTCAGGATATCACAGAAGTTTAAGAGGTAGCCTGTGAGCAATTGCATATAATAGATGTTTCAGAACGTGAGGAACATTTGAAGGAGATCTGATGAAGATCTCTAATCTGAGGCTACAATCATATACTTTTGCCCTTCCATTTTGTGCCTTCCAAAGTCGTTACTGCACTCAGTCAGCGATATGAATGCTCTTGAAACTTTTTTCGGGTAAAAAGACCCTGGTTAACAAAGAAAACCCTTTAATATATCTTAAGCTAATCCATCTTCTTTGTACCGGAGTGAACTGAAGAATTTACAGAGGTGATTCAATCTGCTGTTTGAAGGAGGTAGTGGAAACCAGTTTGTAATAGATTGAGGCGTTGTCAGAAATCCTGTACATTATCTGAATGTGGCCAATACATATCTTACAGAAGATACTTGTCCTGACCAATGACCTCTGAAAAGTCCAGAAAAGAAAAGTCCATTGGGTACTTTTTCACTCTTCATTGGGATCATTGGGAACTTTTCTCCTGAGCTCTGTTGGTGCTGTGGTATCTGTAAGTAAGATTACTGAAAAATCATATCTTGTAATATACCTTTACTGAAGACACAAGATTTCATAATGTAGTACTTGTACACAGAGAAAACCTTCATCTGAAAAACTGTTCATAAAAAAAAATAAAAAATAAAAAACAGTGCTGGGGTGCTTGATAGAAGAGGATCGAATTAGGGAGCATTCTAGGGAGGACCTGCGTATCCTGGTGGACAAGTTGAGCAGGAGCCAGAAATGTGCTCCTGTGGCCAAGAAAGCCAATAGAATCCTGACATGCATTAGGATGAGGATTGACAGCAGGTTGAGGAAGGTACCATCCCCATCTGCCCTGCTGAGGCTGCATCTGGAGCCCAGGCCAGTTCTGGACTTCCTAGTGCAAGATGAACAGGAGCTACTGGAGAGAGGTCAGTGGAGAACTACAAAGATGGCTAGGGGACTGACAAATCTGTCCTGTGAGGAGAGTGTAAGAAAGAGAGCTGGGCCTGTTTAGCCGGAAGAAGAGAGGGCTGAAAGGTGATCTTAACCATGTATATAAATACGTTAAGGGAGGGTGTCAAGAGGATGGGCCAAACCCTTTTTAGTGGTGGTCAGCAATAGCCACTAACTGAAGCACAGGAAGTTCCACTTAAACACAAGGGAAAACTTCTTACTTGTGTGGGTAACAGAGCACTGGAACAGGCTGCCCAGAGAGGTTGTGGATTCTCCTTCTCTGGATGTGACCCTGTGCAACATGTACTAGGTGACCCTGCCTGTGCAAGGGGAAGGGGACTGGACTAGATGATATCTAGTATCTAGTCCTTATCATTAATTAAACACTGGAGATGAGAGCAACTGCACAAGAATGATGAAACAAAGAAAGAGAAAAAAAAGTGTGAAGAAATAAAGTAAATAAAATAAAATGAAAGTAAAACAATTGTAATCCACAAGCAGACTGAATAAAATACAAAGTTATTCATTAAGATTAAATAAAAAGAAGGAGTATCTTGCTAGTGATAGATTTTTTAAATTTTCTTTTTAATATGAAGAGAGAGGCAATATTTACGGTGCCATCATAACATGAGCATTCATGACAGCCATTTGGAGAAAGAGAACAGCAGAATCAAACAGTTGCCTATCTAATATCACAGTGGAGTCCAATATAGAAACTTTTACAGTAATAACAGTAAATAAGACCTGTAGCTGTGTAGCATAGGATGTTCATTACAAGCATTTTCACAGATGACTCAAAACAATCATCTTGTTTGGAAAAGACATAATAGAAATGAGATATTCCTCTGAATATCTCATTTTTGCTAATTCACTTTTGTTAAGGGAGGTGCTTTCTGATGTAAGAATCGCAAGACTGGATTATAACAGTCTTGTTTCTTGGACCGTGCTTAAATTTATATGCAACACATATAACAGTAATCCCCTGGAGGGAGATTACTCCAGAAAAAGAAAATAGTGTGTTGCAAGATTTAGTGAAGGAAAAAACATTACTTGTACAACAAGTAGCAAGTCTCTCTAGTCCTGCTTATCCAGTGTAAGAAAGTAATCTTAATCCTGAAACTATTAAATCAGTTTTGGTTCAAATATCAGTTTCTAAAAAATCCCTGTTTTTTTTTTTTTTTTTTTTTTTAAAAATTAAAATATTGAGATTGGTATAAAGGTGACAAAATGTAAGCACACAAAGCTGGTAATAACTGGGAAATAGCAAAGCCTTGGTCAAAAAGTCACTTTTTACAGAAATCTTACTGGTCTTGTAAGAAGTAGTACTATAAAGAACAAAGTCCACTTCTCAGGTAATCTGTTCAGAATATCTGTTCTCAAACTAATATGTATTACAGGGAGGAGGCAACAAAAATGCAAATTTCTAACCACTAAACACCATATCTATTTATTCAGTTTTGCAGTAGCATGTATGCATAATTTTTTTGAAACTTAAATCTTGTCTCATCAAAAGCCACCACACTAGCTTAGCTTTAGTCTCAAGTGTATCACTTAATTAGACAGCTGTCATAGTTGTATTTAATTAGACTATACCAGTTTCTTATTTCCTTCAAGAAAAAAAATCAGTGTGGCGCCCTGGACATATTAAAAAATAGGGATTTTTTTAGCTCTTGTTGATCTAAGAAATTCACTCTTCCTACACATTCTCATGACAGTTCAAAGAGCTACATGCAGCACTTTCCATAATAGCTGCCAAATGAAAGCATTTGCAGCTAAGGATGGGACAGAGAACACTTATCTCTTAAAATTATCTCATCGTTTGCTATAATAGAGTTCCAGTTTATCGAGCTGTGGATCCAGTATTGGTTTGAGCAGAGAATGATTTTGTAGCTTTTATCTGCTCTGATTTTAATTTGCTTTACATAGGTGCATTCTACTTTATCTACATGTAATCTTCTCCCTCTTTCTATTTTGTATTGACAGATAACCGCAAACAAATTAAATTCAAATGTAGTATATAAAAATTACATAGTAATTATTTTAAAATACTTATAATTAATAATAACATAGTAACAAACAGTAATATAAAATCCTAAATAATGCATGACAATTTCCCTATATGTCCACTCATAAGATAAAATTTCCTCAGCATTTCCATTTTAAAATTCATTAACATATTTAAAGTTCAGAACATAATTTGCTGAATCAGAGGCTTTGGGCATGCTGTAGACTCTTTTTATTTTTCTCTTCCTCATCCACGTAGGATATATGATTTCCTCAAAGTCATATAAAAAGACTGTTTCTTCTGCATGTGACAGAACGCTTGCAAGTGTTAGAACTTCTTAACAGAATACAAGTTTCTTAGTAGAAACAATGAAGTCATCTCATGGCATGAACACCCTGTTGGAGTTGTCTTTGCATACAACTTCAAGCTAATATTTTCTTAGGAAGCGTGGAAGAGTTTGTTTCATATGTCAAAAATGTGTTGTTATTATAAAGAGCTTAAATTGAAAAAGTAAAAAGAAAGAGGGAAAGAGAGAAAGAGAGAGAGAGAGAGAAAAAGAGAGAGAGAGAAAGAAAGAGAGAAAGAGAGAAAGAGAGCAAGAGAGAAAGAGAGAAAGAAAATGATAATTAAAAAGATGCAGAAAGTATTTCTGTGTTATCTGTAGTGGGCTGGAATGCTGATGCAGGAAACATATTCTCAAAATTATTTTCCACATCCTGTTAAGGGAAAGCTGAAGAATCAGCTACCATTAACTCTTTAATTATTAGCTTCCTAAGAAAACTTTGTAATATCATGGTAGGTTTGCCCCAAATCAGATTGTTTTCAGTAAATGATCATCATAAAAATATTTTGTTAAATTACAGGTTTTAGTGAACTGATACACTTACATGCTTGTACATTTAGATTATTGAAATGTATATGAAAAAAATCTAGGCTTTTCTATCTAAATCCTTACCATATTCATTTAAGAATAAGTGAATAGAACCAAAACAGATCTCCCAGAGTAAAACCACTGTGCAAAATATTTAAATTAAGTTCCTGAATTACAAAAAAATACTAGATCATGGACAAGGATTTTATTTAGGTTTGCTCTGAATATTGATTTTGGTTATTACAAAAGAGTCATCTTACCAAAAAGTTATGTTACCAAACAATCAAGAGAGTCATCAGGTATTTGGTATACTGATCAACACTCACTTTCAAGGGAATGTAAAGACCCCAGTAGGAATACCCTCATACCCTAGAGTGGTGTCTTTAACTTCAGTGTTGACCTCTCCCATACCAGTGTGAGTTCTGCACTTTTATTTGATTATTCTTTTATTTATTTTTCCAAAGGGATATTTGTTATAGACCACAGAATCCATGAGATGTTGTAGATCTAGGAAGAGGTCTGGGGTGAATTGCTGGCAAAACAGTTGTCAGAACAGTCTGGAATTTACTTACACAGTGAATGTTTTAAAGTATAATGTTTTAAAGTATCAATATTTATTCAAAAAAAAAAGACATTATCAAAAAAAAATCTATTTTCAAACAGGTCAGCTGTTGAATGCATCAAAAATGTACATGGCCAAAGCTTTTCTTAATCTTAGCTGTTAGAAAACCTTCAAAATAATGAATATCTGACATACCTTTGCTCTGCTATTTAACTTATTAATATTAACAAATACTACCATGCTTTATACTTTCTCTCAAATTTACAACCTCTGCAGATATAAATAAGTAAATTAATTCCATGGAATTTCCTGGAAGTTAAACATTTGAAATTCATTAGAAAAAGGTCAAGCAATAAGAGGTTTTCACTAAAGATTATGCATTTTCCTCCTTGAAACTTATAGCTTTTATGATGTCTTTACAAAAGAGGAAGCATCTCTCAAATTTACTTTAAATGTTTCCTAGTAATTGCTAGCCATCAAGTATGTATCCCAAAAAGACTCTCATTGTTCTGAAAAGAGAAGAGAGAGTCCACTCAAGAAACTGGTGCATGAGACTGCCTAATATGTTTCTCACTTTTTATTATGGAGCTTGAACATAAAAATAGTGTGCTATTATAATGACATTTTGATCTAATTTTCTATTGTAAGTGTCTAGACTTAAATAACGTAGGTCAAAAGGGAGCAATAATCTTAATGACCTTCACTCTGAAAAATCTTCCTGACAGGACTGGACATTATTAGACTTTTGAAATGACTGATATCTTCTAAATATTGTCATGATAGGAAATTAAAAGAGTGAGAGTCATGGAGCATTCCTTAAAATCTATTTTTCAGTTATAAAGAATAATTTTCACAATTTTCTAATCAGATAAACACAGACTCACATATGTGAAAAAATTTAACCTTGGAAAAAACTGCTACAAATTAATAAATACAATTGCAGTTGGAAGGGAAATGTTGCACACAGTACTTCAGAAACACTGCAAATCCCATCAATAATTAAGTTTGACTCAGGGGTTTCTAAAATTCTGCAATCAAAGGTGCTGTTACAGGAGTTTGGAGGATTTTCCCTAGAGAATATTCAAAAGAGGATTTATCAAATAGCATGGGACTAAGTATGCTGTATAAATGTGAAAATCCAGTTACACTGAGGATCCAGAAGAAAAGTATTTTTCAACTTAAGCCTCTGAATGAGGATATAGCACTTATACAATATTTAACCCTCTCCCAGCACCAACAGTATTGTCTATCTCACAAGATTCAATTGTTATTTTCTGTTGGTGACAGTGGTGGCAGACAAAACTAGGAGTATGAATGCTGATTTCCTATCTGGAATCCTATAATCCTCATCCATGACAGAGAAGTGAGGACAGACTTCAGTTTCCCTCATCTCACTGTGCTGAATTTGTGCAAAGTAAGGAAATTTGCAGAGGAGCATGAGACTGTGCCTTGGAAATACTCCATTCTGGAACAGGTGTTTAAATACCCAACAAATTTAAATTCCATTACAAGAGAGAGTTTAGGCATTTCAGGACCTAAATTCTTTGTCTGGACCCAGGTGCAGAATTCCTTTTACAGGTGCTACTACAGCAAAAGAGACATTTTACAGTTGCTGTTGTAAATGTCTCTGTAAAAAAAAATGAAAAGATTAGGAGTCAGCAGTCTACTCTTGTCCACACCATCTTATAAGTCTTCCTATGCAGTAGAAAGTGCATACTCTCACAAGTCAAAAGCAGATAAAAGTTATCTTGAAAATCTTCAAGTATATTCCCCATCTGCACTCATTAAAGCTCTCTGGGCACTACTCATGAAAGCATGATCCCAGATGAAGCTGAACACTAACAAAGCTTGTAAGATCCCTATGGCCCCAAAGCAACTGAAGCGTCTGCTCCACACAGAGCTGAGCGCGTCAGCATTTCAGGCATGAGCAGGTGCGCACCAGGAAAGGGTGCAGTCCTACAGGATCTGATCAAAGTGAGGCCCAGGGACAGTCATCATAGAAGGCAAGGACCAAGGGAAAGTGGACCAAAGAGCTTAAATGTGGCTTTTGAGGAGAATGGGGAGAAGCCTCCCAAGAAGACTTCCAACAGCTCTTTTTTTTTTCCACAGTCCTATCTCAGGTCAAGGTCTGCAACACGTCAAAGCGGGCCTTGAGCACAGGCAACCAAACCATGAGGAGATGCTCATACTCAGTTCATTCATAAGGACCTTCTTACCTTATCTTACTTCATCATGGATAAATCCAAGCATTATTCAGTCTGACAGATACTAGTCACATTCTGTTTATACATTCAAATTTAGTAACTCTATTCTATAATCAGTAGAGAGTTGGTACAAAATGCTTTTCTTTCCTTTTTGGTTCTCATGTCCACATGGATATGTGCTCTGCAAACAACTGTGTTGGTGAAAGAAGTGTCTGTCCACTTGCTTATTACTGTGCTCTGATAGAAGTTACTGATTCTGATGATCTTGCACCAACTCGTCTTGTGTAAAGAGCAACTAATATCCAGCAAATCATTCTCCACAGCTAAAGACAGCATTCAATCATACTAATTTTTATGAGTCACTTTCCTTCTGTGAATTTAATTCTGGAGGGAGACGAGGCAGAAAATATCCATCCCAAATTGAGGCTTCTACGTGGTTTTCGAACAAACTGTTGTCATAACCAACTTTAATGTAATTTAAATGAGCTGATGTCAAGTTCAATTTCTGGTCTTTATGTTCTTCTTGGTTAGATTTTTGTGGTGGTACTCGTTTTCCACAATCATGAGCAATCCTGCAGTTCATTTTTTCAGCTTGTGGTTTCTTTCAGAAGAGCTTATTGGAAAATACTCTGTGAGAATATTCACAATTTACTATCAATTTCTTCAGGCTGGCATACTTTTAATTCCTGAACAAGTACTGATGATCTAATCTGATAACTAAGAAAGAAGAAGACATCTTAAGTAAAGCACAACATACAGCTTTGTGTATGTTTGTTATGACATTCCCTTTTTGAGTATTCCAGTTTCCATTTTTCCAATATTACATGAAAGCAATCATTTTAGAAATAATCATGGAAGAAACCTATTTGTAAAAAACTTTAGAAGAAAACGTATATGTATTGATATTTCCCTTTGCCTGGTCTTCCTTCTTCATGCAAAAATGCAATGGCTAATTGCATTATTCCTGTTTGTGCAAACTGCTTTATCTTTAGCACTCAATATATTTTACTGTGCACCTGATTTCTGCAACCTACAGTCTCTAGCACTTTAGCTAGAGTACAGTACTTCTGCCATCTGAAGTATCCATATTTTCTCTACTAATTGGTTTTCATATTTACTTCCTGCAAAGCACTTAAGGAAGGATCTATATTGTCCCTCTCCAAGTAGTAGGGAAATATTATAGTATTAAGCTTTATCACATTTCTATTCCTTCCTTAGTATTTACTCTTTATCACTTCATTGGTTTCACATTCTGCTTGTTCTCTTTGCCATCTTCATTTAAGCTTGCTAATCTTCTGTTAATGTAGTTCCAATGAAACATCTCTTGCATGAAACCTCGTCAGCCACCTTATTACCAAATTTTATGCAAGTCACTCATTATCACCTGACTAAATTTCCATTAAGTTTTGTCACTGAGAATGTGGGCAAGGAAAGATCAAGTTGCATGAACGCTAATAGGAAACAGAAAAAAATAATAATTTGATTTAACACTGGTAAGATAAAGTATTTTTTCTACACTTTAAAAAAAAATAGACTTCAGCTTAAATTACACAAATAACTCCTAAAGCACAATTTTGCCATATTGTTATTGTTTGGTTTAGGAAGAGATAAAATACAATTCAAAATATCCCAGATCGCTTTAATGATTATCAGCAATTTGAGCTGTCTACAGTACTAGATGGATCCTATTCTTTATGAAAATTTTCTGTGTGCATGAGATATGGACTGTGATTATGGATAACAATTAGGCTAATCTTTTGATGTTGTCTTTCTCTTCTATTTGTTGCACTATGTGTTCTCTCTATACACACAAAAACAAGGAAAATTCAAGGGAAAGGCTCATGTCTGAATTTTCTGAAGAAATTTGTGAAGGAATTGAAATTAACAAGCCTTCACCTCTTGGCTCGTGAACACTGTCACCTGATCTCCACAATACATGGATCCTTTTGCTTACTTCGCAAATGCTGAGCAAATTTGTGTGCTACACTTTGCTGATGTGATTTACCTCTTCTCCAGAAGTGAGGACTCTCAAAGCAGTGGAAGAGAAGTTCCATCTCCATGGCTGCAGTAAGTGCAAAATCTCTCCATGAGACTGGGATGTCATAACTGAAACTCATGAAACTCTGCCATACCAGTTAAAAAAAAAAAAAAAAGAGAGAGAGAGAGAGAGAGAGAGACAAGCTGCCTTTAAATATCTGTTGAGAGGAGCGAGTTTCATCAAAATTTCATAAAAAAATCATAAATTTCACAAATATAAACCAAAGCTAGCGAAACAATATATATTTCTAAATTTCAAAATCATTGCAAAAGCTTGGGGGTCACCGTGTCGCTTCAGATCACTTTTAGTCTGATCTTATGTGTAATTCAGTCCAAAGGATTTTGTTCAATTACATTTATAAGACATTTGTTAACTTCTAAGTATAAAGTCTGTAGCTGCAGGTACTAGGAACTGATAAAAATTGTGAATTTCTAAGATCTCATATAGATCTGTTGCATAGGCATAGCCTTAGTCAGATAAGGTTTTAAAACAACATCTTCTATGAAGAAAATTAGTTCTAAATCAGAGAATTCATCTTGTTACTCTTGCTTGTTCCAATAGCTAATCATACCTGGTGGTAAATATGTTTATTCTTCATTTGAATGTGACTTCATTTTTGTGCAGTCTTTCTCAATAAGATTAAGAGCTTCTTTAGAACACAATTTCCCTCTTCTCTGCTTTTGTTTATGCTTTGAATAACTTTACATTCTTGACTGGTCTGTATTATTGATACGCACTATTCGCATTGAATTTTCCTCTTCTACAAATTATACGAGAAGCTGGTTTTATATTTAATATTACATCACTGCTTAGGAACTTAAAGTAATGTCAAGATTAATGTTTCACTCGAAGAAACTCCTTAGATATATTCAAATTAGTAATGATTCCTAGCTAAATACTACATTTTAAGGTTTGACTGTTAGCCAGTTCTTAATCCCTTTTCCCATAATTTCATGATTGGTATTACATGGTGTGTTTTCTTCTAAACAGAATTTTGTTCAATTTTCAGTCACATCTTCCTAATGTTGAAGTATACTACATCTACAATTATCTTAGTCAGCTAGACTTACAAATCTCACCAGAAAACAAAATCAGCTTTATTTGGCAAGATCTGTCCTCCATAATATGATACTGACTAAATTTATATTCTTCTTTATTTAATTATTCATTGATTGAATTCCATCTGAATTGTAGTTGTTGGAATTGACTGAATTCCATGTCAGCTCTCCATTCTTTCGCTCAAGGATAACATGGTTACCAGTCTATGGTTTATGAGTCTTTAGTTTGCAAAGAGAGGGAACAAAAGTGGAGCGCTATATATATTAATGTATTTCCTTGTGTATTTAGGGACATGGTCACATTCCTCTATTCAGATAAAACTCCTAATTTAGATAAGAAGCAAAAGCTCAAGATAATCTTTACCATGACACAGTAGACATTTCCAATGATCAGATATTCTAAGCCCGTGCTGCCAGCTGGTCTTCACTTGAATTGGTGACTAGGTCTTCACTGGTCTGAACTGACTTGGTCTTCATTTGCCTCCGAGAACACACTACAAATGCTTTTTTTTATTTCCTCTAGAAGCATTTGCTTTTATTTCTCATGCCTGGGAATACACTTGATGTCTATAAAACTCATGAATTATTTTTTATATTTTCTTTTCCCTAAAGTATTTCTTGCTCAGGTCTTCCTGTAGTCAACAGTTTAGATGAGGCCTCTGATCTGACCATTTTGCTCCATGGGGAACAAACCTCATTGAGGCAGGCTGCATGAAAGGTAGCACCTGGGCTGTGGTCACACAGAGATCAAAGGTACATTTGTCAACTAATATTGCTATTAATTTAGATTCTTTACAACACTACTTTTCTTTGCATAGGTTACACACTACTGGTTTAATCTGTGATCTCCAGACCTTGCCTGCTCTGCTGTAGGTAAAGGGAAAAATGTGAGTCAGAATGAGATAGAGAGTGAGAATGGTTGATTCAGTCTGAAAGAATTTAGGAGATTTGCTTCTTTTCTTTACAGATTTTGCCTACTGTTTGATTTTATCTCTCTAGCACTGTTAATATCCCCAGTTTATTCAGACTTCCTCCCCAGTTTATCACTACAATCATCATCTCTGTAATAAACTTTACTGGTAGTAGAAGGGACTGTTATCTCCCGAAGGCAGCTGAACCATACTTGAAAGATTAAGGCTCAAATGTCAACAGGTGCTACAAAGTCATCTGTGAGTATTGTACCTCATGCATTGCAAATTGTGGCTCTATGAAGAAAAAAAAGCCAACTTATAGCTGAATATGCAACTATCTAGCTAACATTAGGATTGTATCTATTCATAGTAAGAGTACTGCTCTTTGTGTCAACATGAGGTTCATTTCATGAAGAGAATAATAATATATCACTTCTACATCTGAAAAGTTTGTTCCAGCTCACCTCTTTCTCTCGGACAGAGCAAAAAAAAATAAAAAATAAAGTTACTAAAGGAAAAAAAAAAGAAAGAAAGAAACTTACAGTGAAAATGTTGTTAACAGACAAAAGGAATGGCCTAAACCCTGAAAAATGTAAGTCCTGGTTACATAGTGATTGTGTTGAGCTACCTAAAACAGGTTAAAAGTTTCAGGAAAAAAAGTCTTCCAGGGATTTCCCTATAAAATGAAAGAAGAATAAAAAATCACTGAGTAATGAAATTAATTCTACAATATATTAAGAAATTGATTGAAAATTTATTATAATTAGAGATGTCATTCTCTAGTTACAGCTAGTAGCTACAATTCTTTTAGCTACACTTCCACAACAATATTGTGCTTTTATGCTTTGTAAATCAAAGCAGAAAGTTATAACTAGTATTGTGCTTTCCCCTTAGTTTTTGTACACAACTCAGCACCACTTGGTGGTGCTAATTCACTTAGCAATTCTATTACAAATGGTACTAACATGGTACTAAATGGTACTAAAAAAAAAAAAATCTTTCTGGAAAAAAGACACATTTCAGCCTTAATGACACTCATTCTTTTTAAGTTTCACCATTTCACTATTTCTCTCTTTCTACTTTCTCCTCAAAGGTCGCTGTTTTTTCTTGTTTTTAAAAGCCAATTAGTTTGAGAATAAAAGATAACTACATCATTTTCCCCCTGACTCATTGGTTATTCTCCAAATTCTATGCTGTTCTAGAAAGCAGCATTTGCATCATCAAGCTGAGAAAAAAAAAATCCTAAAATGTACTCCAAACATACTGCTTAGCTTTCTGTCTTAATGAAACGAGAAAGTGGGAGCCACTGAAATTAATTCTTCCATCGGGATTATTGTGTAGTTCAAAGCTCTGCATACCAATAGATGTGCGATCGATAAGCTTTTACCATTTATAGCCCTTAAAATCTATATCCAAATCTCAGAAATCAGAGTGTGATACCACAGAATATAGCTGCTCAATAAGAAACATGCTGAGCTGAGGACAGGATCCAAGCAGCAGAGAAAGGCCAAATTTGTGATAACATAGATTGTCATAAAAATAGGTAAACCTCACACAGGTACACTGGGTCTCTTTCAAGGTCTTTCTGGTTAGTAGGATGACTTCTATAAATACTTTCCTTGTCTTTCACAGTTAGTCAGAAGCTGCTATTCCATCCACCAAAACTGTTGTACCACAGAAGCTATTGCTCCTCGCTCCCGGCTCATATTAAATACAAATGCAAAGGGGCACCGTGCTTCTTGCAGTTTTTTTCACTGCAAGAGGACCTAGAAGCTCCTATGAGCTGGGAGATCACTAGAGAGTTTAGTTAGAACTGTGGCTGCAGCCAGTCACATCACTAGGCCAGTACGATACCTTGTCTCCAGTCATCTATTTGGAACCACACCTCCCAGCTTCGTTAGACTTTGAGCACCGAAAAATGTACCTAGCCTACACAAAGAGTCACAGTAAAGAAAGGATGATTTCAGTAAAACCAGAATTGAGCTAAATTGGAGCTTTAGAAAGCAAAATATTAAAGGAAGAAGAGAGAAGCATTAGTGAGATGCAATCTAATGAAGACAAGTAATTCCTTGCCTCAGAAGTCTAAAGGAATGTGCAGTGCAGGTATGTTTTAAAATGGCTAGAAGACTTTGTGAGTATCAACACATTTTAAGAATTATGCAAGAAGAGAAACCTAATAAAATCTCATATTTGAGGAGAGATAACTGATTAATTTGTAGAGATAAATGAAAGGATTATTTCCTGTGTATTGATGATTTAACAACCTTTAAAATAGCAAGTATTGGTTCCTATAATCCAATACTGAGTCTTATTTATGGAATACTTGAGCCATGTGTAAACTTTACCATGGCTCGTATGATATCACAACTGTAGATTGTTTGTTATAGTTTATATTGATGACATAGTTAACATTTCACTCCTAATTTCAGATTCATTCACACATAAAGAATCCTTACATAGTGCAGAGGAAATCTATTTTCTTTCCTTCAAGAGTTCATTGGGGACTGTAGACACCAGCTTGAATTATCACAAGTCATCAGCAACTAACACTGAATAGATTTTTTTTCTTATTGCTAGCAAAAGTTATGCTCAGAAAGTTATGTTAAATACCATTGAAGCGAACTGAGATGTAACCATAGGTTTTCATACCAAATTTTTTTGTTTCCTCTGTGAGCATGTTTTCCTGCTATGACTTGACTTCTGCTGCTTTTAAAGGTGATTATCTTGTTGTAGCACTGGAAAATGGCCTACATTTTGAATCCAACTGCTAAAACCACAAATAATCACATCACCAAAAGTAAACTTGTGGTAAAAAAATGATAAATTATTTCCTTTCACATCTTAGACTGACAGTGGTTTTCAGGTTGAAATGTATTTTTTTACATGTTAACAGTATCTGTTTAAAGATTCTTTTCATTTTTATGGAGTACCCCTTCAGTTTGAATTGCAAATCACATTTCATATTACAGGAAAAATATTTATTTTTGTTCTTATTAGTCATTGTCTAAATTACTTATCAGATATTTTAAACAAATATGTAGTTCCTCTAATCTGTGAATACAAGTCCAATGTATTAATTTATTAACTGGTAGGCTGCATCTAATAATGAGATAGTTCCATCTGCTACAAGGTTGGGTAGACTTATGGTTGTCATTTGTGACAGCTCAATTCTGTGTGCTGATTATTTTAGGATTTTGCAGGAATGCAGTTTCATCCTTTCATTTTCCTTAACAAACCTGGTAGAATTTTTAATTATTTGTGGGCTCTACCTACTCTGTTTTCCTTAAAATGTGCTGAGCTAATATAAAATTAAAAAAAATTTAAAATAAGGAGAACCATGAAACCATATTTATAAAGATTATTTTCCCTCTATAATGACAATTATATTTACTTTTTTTTTTTTTTTTTTTAAATCTCTCTAATTCTGCAAAGACCATGCCTTCCTTTCTTCTTTCAGGTAGGGCTTTGAAATGGGTGACTTATAACTATGTGAGCAGCACTTTCTACACCAGCAGGAATAAAGTTACCACAATCAAACTAGCAGAGAGAAAAGGCATTTTAAAGGATTTTTTTTTTAATTTTTTATTATTTTTGAAACACAAAGCTCAGTCTGGTTAGATCCTGTACAGCCACCCTATTTGTGATTTGTCAAGATATGTCTCTTCATGAAATGGAAATGTCTTTATAGGCAAAATCAGGCTTCTCATATTAGGGTGTAGAAACAAAATAGAATATATTCTAGACAAAAAGAGAAATTGGTTAGATATAGCAATAGTCACAGAACTGTTTCTAGGAAGGCTTTGCAATGTGATCACAAAAGATTAAGCAGCAAATCTCACTGCATAATTCTTTAACATGATGACCTTGAAAGTCATGGTTAGAAACACAAGCAAAAGTGCCAAAGAAGATTTCTCAGGAATATTTATATGAGACCTAATACATTTTAGCATTTTTATAGACTGTTTCATGAAAAATAATTGTTGCAGGTGTATGCTATTTTAAATACACCTAATCACTGAACATAAACATATTTAATATTCAGTTTCAAATGAATCCATTGGCTTCAACAGTTAAGGAATTCCACAGGAAATCTAAATAAACAAAACAATACTTTCTCCATACAGCTTCCTTTCGAAATTTCTTAAAAATGATCAAGAATTATTTTCTGTCTCCCAAGAGTGGTAAAAAAGGGACATTAAAGTATTTTTCTATTAAATCCTACATTTTTTAACATATGCAATTATTACAGTGTGATTATGTCACACAATTTCACATAGTTTAGCTGTGTGTATTTTTCCTTTAAGAGTATGTACAAAGACACGTGTTCTTTCAAAATTATCTTGGATGGGAAAATATAGCATCCTTGAATTGGATTCACTTCTTAATGATGAAAATCTTAAACAATAAGAACTATTAAACTTAATCACAGCACTTATCTCCATCAAGTAGACTTGGATTTTGCTAGGAAGAGGACCCAGGAAATCACAGGCCAGTCAGTCTCCCCTTGATTCCAGGAAAGATAACAGAGCAGCTCATCCTTGATCATTTCCAAGCAAATGAAGAAGGTGATTAGGAATAGCCAGCATGGGGATAAGGGGAAATTATCTTTAACCAACCTGAGAGCCTTCTGCCGTGGGATGATTGGCTGGGTGTGTGAGGGGAGAGCAGTGGATATTGTCTACCTTGACTTCTTTACTCTGAGCCTGCCTGAACACTGGAAGATGTTGCCTAGAGAGGTTGTGGAGTCTCCATTCTTGGAGATAATCAAATCCATCTGTACAGGATCCTGGGCAAAGATTCTCCAGATGCGATAATCCCTCAACCTGATTGGATTGGGATAATGGACTAGATGAACTCAAGAAGTCCCATCCAACTTCATCCATTTCTGTGATTCTGTGATTTCCTGGAAATTTCTTTCAAAATGGAGAAATTAATATCATAGATATGTCTGTATGTTTTTTCATGATTGTATGTTTCCATTTATACTAGTAGTATTAGGACTCCCCATAATTTCTACTATGCTTATCGTGCTAGGTATGTATTGCATAATAGGGTATGTTAAAGCTATGTCCAGTCCAGTCTCTGGAGATGAACTGGACTGTGGTAGATTTCTGTCTGCAAAATTGGGTCTTGTGCCCCTATCCGTATCTCCATTTTTTTTTAATTCTTTTTTTATTATTATTTATTTTTTATCATAGTCTACTTACTCAGAATCCCAGGTAATTTTGCTTTCTTTAAATTTTTTCATGAGATTTTTTCATTTGTGAGATAAAAAACAAGCTTTGTCTTTGCAGCCTCGAGTGTTCCATAGGTAAACAAGAAGGTCTTGTGGCAGCTCCTCAGGGTAGCATATCTGCAGGCAGGATTTCAGGATGCGATGTTCTTGGAGACAAAGCTAAATACATTTCATCACAGCTAAAAAAGTCATGAAGTTGGGTCTGACTGAATGTTCATTTGTCTGAAAAATTAACTCTGTAGACAGCTAAGCTCACATTGCTCACAATCTATTGACCTGTGATCATGTGATGGACATGAAACATTTTTATCTTAATTTTGCATGTAAGAAGAAAAATCTAGAATGACTGTATTGCCTCATACCATATTCTAATAAATAATGTTTGTCCATTCCTTCTGTTTCTCATTCAAAAACATGTTTTTTCTCCTTTATTTCTGACTATTTGTGTAAATGAGCATAATAATATGAAAAATACTGAGATCAAGATTTTCAGGAGGACTGATTACCCTATACACAAGACCATGATTTTATGAGTAGCAGTGGACAGAGCTAGTCTAATAGCAGCAATCTCTGCTAACAAGTCAAACAAGTTGCTTACCTCAAAGCCTATCAAATGAAAAAGCTTAAGCTTTCAACTCACTTTGCTTACCTCTCTGTCTTTATCTCCACTTTATTTCTATATAGTTTTTGTAAGTGTGTATACTTGATACCCTAATCTGCAGGAAGATATTTCAGTGTATTTTTTAAATTATTTTAATTAAGATAATATTAAATAGATTTGGCTGAAATCTAAAGTGGGTTATTTATTTAAACTTTGGAAACATTTTTTCATATTTTTTTTCAATGAAGAATCAAAACAAACGTGAAAATCCTGCTAATAATAGTGAAGTATATTTTTCATACCACCAGGTGTGGATGAAATGACTCCTGAAATTTGAACTCTTCTTTATAGACAAATTTTTTAAATGAGTCCTATCTTTTGGACAGAATGCTGGGACAAGAAACACAAAAGTTGATAACTGGTTTGATTTAAGTTTTCCTTCTGTTGCTACAGAAATTTTATGACTGTACATTTAAATAGTCACATATGCAATATATTAAAACTAGATCTACACAGAGTATATTTGTATTAGCCCAAGCAATTCCACAGAGAGTCAATAGTCTAGATAATAAGAAGAAAATAAAAAGTATATTTGCCTCTGTATCCATGTGTGCATTTAGGTATATGTGTGCTATATATTTGTAGCTCTTTTGGCATAGCACACCACACTTTTCTCCTTTTTCTTCTAAAAGACATAAAAACATAATGCTAGATAAATGCATAGCATTTAATGGAGGAAATGATACTAAGTGACAAAAGTAGTTACACTCAGTGCCAATATTGGAAAATATGTCTCTACGCAGTGAATACTTTATTATTACAGAGTTGTGCCAAAAAGCCTCAATCATTGTGGAAGCTGCAGATGACACGGTCTTGCTTTCAGAGAAGCTTACATTGCAAAGCCTCCATCCACCTTGCTAATCCACAAAGGTGGATTTTTAGATCTGAATAAAGCCTGTTGGATTGACCCTTTCTTTTTTTGTGTTCTGATGTTATCGTGATTGGAATGATGGAGAAAGAAGTAGGATATAATGTATTCTTCTCTCTGCATAAACAAAGGGTGTCTTTAAAGCATGCTGTCAATCTACCATGTTAGCACTTCAGAAATATAAATTCATTTTTTCTTAAAAAAATGCATCTTACATGTTAATATAAAACTGTTATGATAGTAACACCACTTCTGCATACTGACACTAATTTTGCCTGTGAGATGTAGCAGAATAGACTTTCTCTCACTAGAATGTCCTGTTTTCTTAACATCTTATGATGCTTTAATCTCCACTTCTCTAAAATACTCTTAATCACTCTACATAAGAAAAAGTCCATGTATTATGAAAATACAGTGAATTTGCACAGCCAAGTCTCCACTCACACTAACCAGTCTTTGAACATTACTGTGTATGACAGTGAATGTTGGACCCATGCCTGTCAGTAAGTCTTGATAATACTACAGGAAGCTGAATCTGATGAGATCATTCACAGCTGCATGCATAATGTAAATGGAGAGGAGTTGTTATGTACAGTGGGAGGCAGACTTAGAATTCTCTTTATTTTGCACATTAAAGGTCTACAGGTTAATATATATTAATAGCAAGGCATGTTTCACTAAAAATGATCAATCATTAAGAAATGGATTAGAGAATGAATGATAAAGTTAAGTATCTTTCAGTGATTCCATTGGAAACTAGGTTCTCCTAGGGTTTTGTTCTTTCTGCTATCTTATTCACATGTGCATATCCTGTATATCCCCAGAGTATAAATTTTCAGCTGGGCCTGTGGACTTTTTTTGGTCAACCAGTGAATAATCCTTCACTAAGCAAATGTTTTTTCTCCTACTCCAAAAATTATTGGAGAATTTTTCCATCCTTTCAATCATCTATGAAAATTTATTACTCCATAAGGTATATCTAATGAACTTAAAAGGAGACTTTCGGATTATTTTAGTGGAGCTTGGTGCTGACCACATTTGTGACATTATACCAGTAGATGTTACTGAGGAATGTGTACATTCTAGTGAGACAGGAAATGAACACAATGGAACAAAGCCTGGTTTCAGTATATAAAGAAACTGGATGTCTCATGTTTCACTAAGAACTTTTATGTAGCTGCTACATCAATGGTTTGATAAACGAAGTTTAGAATCTGACTTATAAGATCACAGAACTCAGTGCATTTCTATATCTTTCCCTAGCCTACATTTTGTTTGATACCCACAAGAACAATAAAGTTGCAGTGTGCTGCAGGTAGTGGGGATGTACTTGTAGGCACGGCGGCCTGAAAGGTGATATGAAGAGGGTCTCTCAGAATAACTGGAGGAAATACTAAGCACACAGCGATAGAAATAAAAATTTAGAAAAGTGCCCCTTGGAGTAATTTAGATATATCTTATACATACGTAACTATGTGTTGATATTTAGTTTTAAGTAAGAATAAGAATATTAAATACTTTGTAACACTTCCACTGTAAACAGCTTTATATGCATACATATATACAAAAGTATATAAGAATAATATATATGTTGCATACATGATCAGTAAAAATCAGGAGCTTATCAGAGGCTTTCTGCACATTCTTTTAAATTTGTCCATCTTTTATTGTGAATGCAACTAGTTCGGAGGTAAAGGAGAAAGGAATGTTTGTTTCAGTGACTGGTGAAAAAGAGGTAGATGAAACTATGAGAAAAATACTTTTTAAGTCTGGTTTTCTGAGCATATAAAGTGTAATTACTACCAGGGCAAAGCAGTTTTATTTTTGGAAAAAAAATGAATAGTGCAAACAATGTGGATGCAAGATGATTTATTACTGAACTGATCTCAAAGTATCTACTGCATCTCAACTAGCACTGACATGCTGGTCTAACTCTGTCAGTCTCTGCTGTAAGGCTGTTGGTTTGTGACATGACAGGAAGGAGAAAAATGCCAAAACATGTTGCAATAGGATTGCTGAGCAACTATATAGCTTTCCCAATGAATAATGAAATGCTCATTTTGAATGTCTTCATGAAGGAAAATTTTAATTTCTGTTGTACTGTGAAGAATGAAAGCAAGCAACACAGCTTTACAATGCAAAAAATCAGCTGAGCACAATTGTTTACAGTAAAAAAAAAAAAACCTCTGGAAGCTCTATTCATTTCTCCAAAGCACCATTCTTTACTGTGAGGGTGACAGAGCCCTGGAACAGGCTGCCCAGAGAGGCTGTGAAGTCTCTTTTTCTGGAGATCTTCCAAACCCACCCCGTGCCACATGCTCTAGGTGGCCCTGCATGTGCAGGGGGGTTGGACTAGATGGTCTCTAGAGGTCCCTTCCAACCTTAATCGTTCTCTGATTCTGTGTGATTCTGTGATTCTTATTGCAATACATGGTAATTAAGTTCATTTAATAACATTATTTTTCAGTAGCATTTTTTTTTCTTTTCTACTTCAAAGTCAAATGGCACAATTTAGACATTTGTTATTGAAAACTTCCATGTGCCATGTATAATTTCTCAGTTGACCCTCAATATCACATGCATAGTTTATCTTATGAATATTCTCAAAAAGACTTCTATGATCTCTGGTGTTCCATCTTTTCTGGCTCCTTTGATGCATCAATAATGAAGCCTCTCACCCTACTCATTCCAGTAAAAATTGACCTTTTTTATTGTTGCTGGAAAGAGAAATTGAGATGTACAGTTAAATTTGAGATCCTGTCAGGGGAACAACACTGATTAGCCTTGTCAGGAAATGCTTGTTGCTTTCACTCTTTTTTCCTGACACACATGACGTGTCGATTAGCTACCAGGCCTACAAATAGAAAATGTAAGATTGCATCCGAACTGCATATTTATGTATCAGGGAATGGTGTGCACTGCTGCTAGGGTATGGAAAGGTGAAGAGCTATTCTGTCTACTGTGTTTCTTTGATGGGTGCAGAGATATAAAGACATCAGCAAACAATGTTCTGAGGACATGCTTTTATGTACTCTAGATGTACTTTATGTACTTAGGTGTACTCTAAATAATTACAATATTCTATTTGATCTCACCATAGAAATCAGAATTTGGAGTAATCAGAATCAGAGTAAATTAGAGAAAACTGATTTGTGTTCAGCAGATGACTGATCATATTGAACCAGCCCTGGTATAATTATCACATCACCAGGCAGCTGTTAATACCATTATCTCAAATATTTGGAGAACTAGAGAGCAATAAGAAGAATCAGTTGTTCAGGTGAGAAATTCTCTTTATCGCTTGCCATTGCATTTCATGCAATATTGATTGTACTGAGACCAATAACTTGTGTCCTACTTTTTCTCATATTGCTTACTTTCCAATGACTACAAAGCCTATAAAGTTAATGGAATATTGTAAAGATTTTCAGATTCTTTTCTATCAGAGAAAAACAGATAAAGTTCGATAGGTTTTACTGATACAGCACAGTCATAAATTCTGCAATGTGCTACATGCAAAATTTGTGCCAGACTGCTAATTACAGATATGATAAAGTTTCTAAAGAATCTGAAAGCCTTTACAATATTTTGTTAACTTTATAGGCTTTGCAGTTATTGGAAAGTAAGCAATATGAAAGAAAGTAGATTTTAAAATATTTTAATGTACAAAGGCTAACAAAATCTATTTGTTCCTTGGTGCAAGATGAACAGCAAAAACACACTAAGAATTGTAAAGGAGTGTTGCTAATTTTACATTGGATATGCTATTTTTAATCATATCCAAAAATATTTTATTAATTGTATTTAATTTCATAAAGTTAAAAATTCAGCATAAAAAGTATACTAAAGACCTTTAAAATAAAGAACTGACAACCTGTGTCCTGCATTTAGTATTTTCTGCTACACTGAGAGGCATGACCTTGGTTTCCTATTGTGGGGCAGAGCATGTGGTTGAGGCAGGAATTTCCTTCAGTTTAAATCTGGAGGATTTCCTACAATATTTCCTATAATTTCCTATAATATTTCCTATAATCTATGATATAGCATATGCCTTAATGGATCCACACTTAAAACCCAACAAGTGCTACCTGTTGGGTTCAAGTTCAAAGCCTGTGATTCACTACCACTCGGTCTGAAGTCCATACATACACCATCACTTCCAGTTCATGGGAAAGGTAGTGAAGGAGGCCAAAACCACAATTTCCTCAAGGTAAGTACTCTATCCATTGAATAATTCTTACTGTTCAAGACAGAATTCAGCTTGCTTCAGACACATCAAGATGATTTCTAATTCCTAGGGCAGGCTTATGCTGTCAGGCCTTAAATTCAACAGTTACAAATTTACGTATGCAGATATCTGCAGATTTGTATGTCTGCAGGGTATCGCAAATTAAATTTTTAAGCTGCTCTGTTCGCGTTCTTGCACATAGGATGCTCGTAGTTCTAGGGAGGACTACCATAATTTTTATAGTAAAATATTAAAGTAAATTAAAATATTAACAAGGCCCAAAGAGACTATTTTGCAAAGTTTTATTTCTATATGGTTTTTTTGTGTGTGTGTATACTTCAGAATTTGATCTCAGTTAACTCTGTTATCCTAAAAATGGCCATTATTATGTTTAATACTATTAATACTACTCTGCCATCTTATGTCTTTGGCAAGGTAAAAATTTTGTTCAATTTCTAAGCCTTTAATAGTCCTCTATTTTTAATTAAATATTTTGAAATCTCTTATATAAGAAAAATAACATTGGCTTTAGCCTTTTCTAAGGTTCTTGATATTTTTGCAAGGATAAAGATGGGAGTATACTTGATTTATATTTTATTTGTGGTTTATTTTCATTTATATAAAAAATAAATCCATACGTAAGTTATTATTTAAATTAGTCTACAGATGTTTTTTCCCACTGCGTATTACTCATTGCCTTCACTGAAATAAGCTGAATGTACTGTTGAAAAAGATTGCAAATCACTTGGTATACAATTAAAACTGTGTAATTTCTGAACAGATTTCCCTCCTTCACCAAAGGTATGCATTAGGACTTTAATGATGCATGAAGACAAATCCCAGTTGTAAATGCAAAAGCCTTCGTAATATTTTAGGGAACAAATAATTAGCATTTTGGAAATGTGTATGCATCTCGCAAGCAATCTGCTTCTCCTACTCCTTCCTGTTTTGAAGTCAATAGCCTGTGTTACATCAGCCATCTGCAGTTCCATAGACAGGTGCAGGGTCAGCATCACAGCTCCAAGCCTGGAGTTCAGAGAAAGCTGGAAAAAAATTGCTAAGCAACAAAGAAGAACTTCTAGCATGGTTTAAAACAACACTCCATCATTCATTTCTAAAAATATAGATGTTTTTATTTGTTTTTCTTTTCTACATTTCTCTAGGCATGACTTATCATCATGACAGTATACAGGCTTGTAACTTTAAACTGTGTAGGAATAAAGAAAAATATATAAGGCTAAACCTAAAATGAGAAAAAAATCCAGTCAGTACGTTCCAGATTTGGCATGCCTTAGAAGTAGCAGGTTGTTCTACAGTATTGAATGCCCTAGAAATATGATGCTGTTCAAATGCCAAAGATAATGAACCAAAATGCTCAGGTGATGTTGTATGCCAAAGAAGTATGGAACAAGAGATAGGGCCAGTGAACCCTCCAAACCTTATATATTATTGCATATGCTCAAACTATTTCAATATTTATTTCTTTTCTTCTATGTTGGTTGAACTATTTCTACCTACTGTCCCTCTCCCCGCATATCCTCTTCCCTATAATTTTGACATATTCATGTCACTTTAGGCAAAGAAAGTTAAAATGACATAATCCTCTGCATAAAATAGTTTTGTGTATATGTAACCATTGCACCTTGTTTGAAATAAATTCTGGATCTGGATATGTCATCATACAAGCATGTGCTTCAGTGAAGCACATAAGTACCGTTTCCATATTTACTAAAAAGCAGTATCATAAGGTCCATCAGGCAAGCACCATCTTTCATCCAATCTCATCTTCTTAAAGTAAAGTCATTGGGTAAAATGATGTAGTAATTAGAAAAAGAAAAATTATTTTCCTTTTTATAAGCAGAATGCTTTCAGGGTCAGTAAACTAGTTATACTTCACTGGTGAAAATCTCACATGCGAAAAAAAAACCTCTGGTTAATATTAGTGTTCTATTTAATAGTGAAAACTTTTGATAGTATTGCCTAGTGACCAGAATTACTTCTTTGGCCTCCATACCAATTTAGTGCATTTGAGAGACTCTGAATTGTTAGTAGGTTTAGCAATAAAACAAGAGCAATTTTGATTTTTTTTTTTAGCTAAAAGTAGCTCAAATATGGATGATTCTATTACTCAAACTAAATGGACAAAAATCAAGAGTACTGAGAATGTGTCAATTCTTTCAGAATATACTAATTTAAATTAAATGAAGCTTATGAACATTGTATTTTTTTCTTTGACTATACTCAAAACCCCTAACTTAAATAATATAATTAAATTTGTGTACATACCTAATTAAATCATTGGTTGTTTTTCAGTTTAGCAATAAGAAAGACTATCCAAGGCATAGATAGCTTTTTAGTAAAAATGCTTGCTAGGCTCTCCTGTCAGCATAAAAAAGAAATGATCTTTAATTGGGTTCCAAACTTATCCTGACCTCATAACATGAACTGATTATATAAGCTACTAATTATCTACCTTTACAATAAAGTAACTCTATCTGATCTCTCTACTGCTGTTACAGAAGCATGACAAACTTCTTTTCAATTTTAAAGGCACACAGTATATTGTTATTCTCCCTCTTATTCTTTTTTTCTCACAGATGATGTAATCTATTTTCATTGTTTGGTTTCCATATATATGCTGATATTTCAGATGACTGTTCATTAGTTCTTGCAATACATTTCCCTAATCATACACAAATTTTGGTCTGCTTTTCTTCTTCCACTAATATTACCTTGGTAATATAGCTTTCAAATTAAAATATTCTTTAAGGAGAAATAGGAAGGCATTTTGTGAAGCTGTGATTGTGCAGCCTTCAAGGGATTGTGTTCATCTCTTACACAATAAAAATCATATGACATTTGACATTTAGGAAATAGAAGTGAATAAAAGACTCTGAAATCTTACTTCTTGCCTTTCACTCGCCTGTTCACCTTATTTCTGGTTTATTTTCTGCTTTTGTGCCCTGATACTTTGGCAGGACATGTATTCAGGCTCTGCTCTTGAAATTCTGAGTCTCCTTGATGAACCATGTAGCACAAGTAGAGACTGTGGCTGAGGTTAAGCAGAAGATTGTGATGCTGAACAGTAAGTGTCAAAGACTAGTCCAAAATAGCTGGCTCCTAGGCTGCAGGGACAAGATGTGTTCTTAATTCATTTCAGTGTGGAAACATGAGGGGAGACTCCTTTGAACTGTGGGTATGTCATAGATGTTAAGGTGTACATGTATGGACCTGTGTGCATGAACCTCTAGTGAACTTCAAGCTGGACTAACAAGCACGTAGGACAAGAGGTCTGAGTGCTTGCTACTGTAGAGAAATTGTGGGATTTTGGGACCTGGGTGTATGGGTGCTACCTATGGATGGGACCCATACTGTGTGGGTGCAAGTGCAAGACCTCAAATCCCTGTGAGCCAGAGGAAAGGATGAGGATCATCCATGTTGGTCATGGCTGTGTGAACACTGCGCTTTCCTGGGCGTTGGTAAAGGTGCTGCTCTCTCTGTGCTTGTCTGTGACATCTGCTCTGTGTGTGTGTGTGTGTGTGTGTGTGTGTGTTTGTGCTGGGAATACATGCTCAGCCTTGCTGCTTTCTGCACCTGGGCACAGGAAACTGCGACATTCACCAGGGTGGCATGGGAGAAACTTAGGAGGGATCTTCTGGACTCTTGTGGACCAGGAAACAGAACTTCCCTGAGTCCCAGCTCTACCTCATCTGTTTACCTTTTATGATAGGTTTAACATGAGCTAACAAGTAAATTAAATAATAAATAAATTAAATAAATACTACAAACTCACCTCAGTCTTTTATCTCATCCTTAATAGAGCCTTCAGTAGAAAAGTGCAAGATAAGGATGCTATCTTTTACCAGAGAAACAATGTGCAAGTTGTCGTGACTTCAACCAACTTGAGCCAAGGCCTCCAAAAGAGTAGAAATTTACTCAAGAACTAAATATTTCTTTCTTATTATGTAATGTATACACTATTGAATGACAAATCCACATTATAGTAATACAATTTTTTTAGGACAAAAACTATTATACACTTTAATATATAAGCAAGCTTATTTCTAAACCTCACTGCCATTTGTCATTTTCTATGTTATGCTGTTTGATTTTACTGCAAATGGCCTGCTAGAAATTTGTTATATGAGGTGTCTGAGGAGGGTCCACAAAATACAAGAACTAGATATAAGAGAACATTCTTTTTTATATATAGATATTTGACTAATGTGTTTGAAATATCAGAGCATATAATTGGTATGTATTTACTATTCCTTGTAGGATAATTATTTTTGTTTCATTTTCCAGAAAGAATTATTCGACACTGATTTAATCTCCTTGTTTTATTAAGACCAGTTTACAAGCATATAGATGAGCTTATCTTCATCTAGCTTATATCATTACTATTTTGAGCAATTTGCAGAGAAATCATTAATAATTTCCTTTTATTTTGAGTGCAATAACATAAATCACAAGCAAACAAATTGAGTAATCATATGGCTGTATTATGCAATTCCTACAAGAGCTCTGTTGTAATTTGCTAATAGTAAACATGAAACAATATTGAAGACAAAGCCTAAAATTTCAGTTTGCTTTATTTGCCAGGCAACAACTGACAATGAGCATGGCTTCTACTTTAGCACCATCTGAAAGATTGATAGTACCAAGTAAGAAAAAGACAAATAACTTGTGAAAGTAATAGGAATAACTTTGGTACCAGTAATTTCCTAGAGAATTAATGAAATGATTAACTTTTTCTGATATTTAATAATTTAACAGGAAATTATAAATGCTTCAGCTGTTATTTATTAACTGATATATAATAATTATAAAGCAGAATAAAAACAAATAGAACAAAGCAAATAAGATATCACAGTCTAAGCCATCCTGATCATACTGGTAGTTTTGAATTCCTGAAAGTTTTAATTTTCATTTCTCATTAAGACATAAGGATATGATCATATATTCCAGCACTATCATAGAATCATTAAGGTTGGAAGGGACCTCTAGAGATGATCTAGTCCAACCCCTCTGCACATGCAGCATCACCCAGAGCACATGGCACAGGACTGCGTCCAAGCAGGTCTTGAAGATCTCCTGAGAGGACAATTCCACAACCTCTCTGGGTAACCTGTTCCAGTGCTCTGTCACCCTCACTGTCAAGAAATTTTTGCTTAAGTTCCTGTCGAACTTTTGGTGTTTCAGGCTGTGAAACTCTAATTCTGTCAGAAAAGAGGCTGGCCCGATCCTCTTCATTCCCTCCCTTGAGGTATTTATGTAAGGGTGACAAATTTGAGCAGCCCAGTGCTACAAAATTTGGGCAGTGGGGACAGTGAAGATAGTACTTAGGCATATAGTCACCAAGATCAGGATTCTCTCAGGTCAACTAAAGCACAAATGTTTTGGGTTGATTTTTTTGGTGAAAGGATTGTGCTGTCGTTATCCTAGAAAGAAGCAGAAATTACATTGCATGTAAGATAATTATTGTATTATCTCATAAAGGGTCATGTTGGTTATATCTTTGCCTGTGGAAATGCTTTTCTATGTTTCTGTGAGGACTTTTAATAGAACAAGACCACAGTCCTTATTGTGCAAGTATATTTAGGTGTGTTGGCATTACTTAAGGTGTCAAGCTTTACCAACCATCTGCTCTAAATATTTTCCTACAAGCATAGATTTGAAGAAATTTGCTCTGCAATCTATGGAAAATTGTGCTATTACTTTGTATTTCTATTGCTTTTGAACACCACAATGTGTTATTTTAGTTATGACACTGAAGAAACATATCTTTCATATCATAGTTTTTTTACTGACAGACTATAAATCCCGTGGTCTTTTTTGTAAATGTATAAACTCATTTAAACTTGCCATTGTGATACGCTAATGTCATCTGTTTTCCTTCGGAGTAAATAAAGCTCATAAACATTTTCACTGAGCTTTGTTAGATACATGATTGATCTCTCCTAATCCATAAACTCATGTTACTCAAGTTGTTTCTTTCAACCAAGTATTCCAACATGTATCTCAGTTCCTAGGAAACATTTTGGAAGGTACTGGGTTTGAAAAATCCTTGCTACACTAAGTTTTCTGCTGATAAGATTTTCATCTCATCTGGCCTATGAGATAGATGCTGTACTCCATTAACCATGAAAAAATGGATTTATTTTGTTTTGATTTTAATCAATCAGCTGCTATTTACTTCCTGATACCTTCTTCAAATATAAAAGATACAATTTTCAGCTTAAGGAGCTTCCTTAAAGATTCACTAGAAATAAAAAATCATCTTTAACATACTCACAGAATAAATATTTTGCCTTGCTGAATGCTATTCTGGCTTCTTTTCTTCTTTAAATCCTAATGGAAATATTTTGATTTTATGACTACATTCACTCTACTTTCCTTCAGTCAGAGTTTCAGAAAAGTATACTTAAAAACAGGATCTACTCCTGTTTTTTTTTTTTTTTTTAAGGATATAGTGTTTAACATAATAGTTTAATATAATAGTATTTTAAAGAACAGCCATGTGAAAATAATTTAATGGGTAATCTTTTAACAGGAAAACTTGTATGAAGAAAGCGTGTATTAGATGTAAAATTTTATGTGAATACGTGGCTCAACTTAACTGTTATGTCATTAAGAAATATTTTTACACAGTCTGCAATGACTGTGTAAACTCTCCAGCATGTTCTGGGTCACTGAGTGAGAAGACATACTTGGTCAGGACAGATCTAGTCAAAGGGTTACTCTCCAGTATTAGCTGATCACTAAGATCAGCAAAAGTACCGTCATTTAGTATGTTAGTATCTGACTGCTGTCTTCCCGATGGCTTTTTTCTCCTTATTTGGAAATTCAAATTAAAATCAAAAATTTAATAACCAACTTTCTGAGGCACTGGCAAATTATGGCAGATTCATATAAACCAGTTGTTTTTTATGACTTGCTGTGATGCTTGGGACACTTGAAAGTACTGGGGTTTTTATATATATATATATGTATATATATATATATATGTATATATGTATAGTTGTTTTCTTCAGGAAATGTCTTTACATCTTCTAACAGTTCATTTTCATAAAAATAAAATGTTGAAGTCTGTGCACATATGAAACAATGACTAATGATTAATAGTCATCACAGCAAAGCAAAAGTAAGGATTTGGTGAGGGCTACCTGTTATGCATACGTTTGGGCTTTTGTGTTCAATCTAACAGAAACTGGATGAGTCAAACACAGTAAAACTATGAAGTAGAAAATTGGACACCGACCAAAAACATTGCATCTACTGGCGTACACTGGCAACAATCTTCCAGCTGCAGTCCTAGCTGTAGGCTTAGCAAATAGTACCAGTAAGGCAGTATGTAGTTAGAGACTGAAAATTTGACTGCAGACAGAAATGGCAAATTCAGTCAGATTCTCAGACATATTTTGGTGGAATTTCCTCAAGCCTAAAGGCTGCCAGAGTTGGAGTTCTTGAAGCTGTGAGATGTGAGCAATCAAATTCTGGCCCCCTCAATCTGTATTCAACAGGTATAAACAGCTTGACTCTGCCGGTGATGTTGATCTGCCTAAAAACCATAAGAGTTAATCTTATTATTAAATCTCTTTTGGAACAGGTTTACCTGTCTGCAAGTCATGGAATGAAAAGGTGTTGATAGTCTTTCAGAGAGGCAAATTAAAAGCTAAACTTTCTATTGTTGATTTTTTTTCCAGATGGCATTCTTAAGGTTAAGGATAAATTCTCCTTGTGCCTTTGATGCTAATTGCTTGTGTATTACAGGGGTAGTCTGTTTACATGTAAATTCAGTCATTTTCCAGGTACTGGTTTATAACAAAACAGATAAAGGAAGAAGAAAGATTTAATATTTACATGTATTTACATTTACATGTATTTACAGTGGTAATAAAATTGCATGCCAAATGCTTGGGAACGAAGAAAAAAAAGGAAGAATGAATCAAAATTTGAAAAGATGCTCTATAGTAAAGAAGAAGAAATATCAATTAAATGTGAGATTTGAGAAGATTATGTTAACAGCCAGAGATTATTATGATAATTTAGATGAATTTTCCTAGGAAAAAAAACAAGGTACAACAGATGTAGCCCAGGAATATCAGGAGATTCATTTTTGTACTCAGTGATTGCATTTTAAGTGTGATACCGGCAAAGAAACACATAATCAGGGATTCTTGATTACCATGAACAAGCAATAATTTAAAAACTCCACATCTCAGCGTGTACTTTGAAAAGATTACCTTTGACCTGCCCCTCAACCACCTGGAAGTCCTGGGTGATGACTCGTCTTCTTCATTCAGGGAGCATTTTGTTACATTTCCTGTAACAACCTATTTTCTTACTCCTTTGTTGGTCCACAGTTGACCCTTTGCCTTATTCAAGATCCTTTGCTTCCTAAACCTTATTCTACAGAAAGGTTGATATAAATAATATACTTTCTATTTTTACCAATCATTTATTAATCCTAAATTTAAATTAATGTTAAATTAAAAAGTTCAATAATACATATATTTACTTTGGTCTATATGCAAGAATTACAGAAGCCCCTGAATACTATTCTTTTTTGAGCAGAGATTGTTTTTCTTGGGTGTGTGTGTGGGGAGGAGCAGAATAAATGAAAGTAAAAACCTGTTGTTGGTGATGATGGTGGTAGTGGTCTTTTTTTGTTTGTTTATTGGTTTGTTTGTTTTTTGTTGTTGTTTTTTTTTTTCCTAGGGATTTGGCAAACTTACCTTTAAACATCATCTCTTTGCTCTGTTGTCAGCACACTTCAGCCAGCCTGTTTATTTGAGATGGTCATAAATGGGGAGAGCATAGCAGAATTTAATACTTGCCCCTTAGCAAGGAACAAGAAATACATATGAATTGTTCATCATCTGCCTGGTCTTTCTGGGGATAGAAATTCTCATACCCTACTCTGTTCTGAGCTGCTCAAATCACTAACGAGTCATCAGAACTTACTTATATTTTAACTTGATAAATTTTCTGGTAAGTGATGTAGTGATGGCCCAAGGTTTGTAGGAAGAGAGATATTATATAAGGTGACCAAATATAGCAGGAAAAAGTAAATATACTTTTATAAATATATGTATATTTATAAATATTTATAAATATAAAGCATACAATCTTCTTTTTCCCAAACTGTTCATAACTTGAACAGCTTCTTTTTCAGAGTTAAAAGGATATGTATGCTTATTTTTTTCCCAGAGGAATCTGAATAATAGAACAAATTATTGCTTCCAGGTCATCTGAAGCTTGATTATGGTGTTACAGGATGTAAATATTCCCCCTTTATTTCAGTATAAATATGGTATGATCCATATTTAATGTCACAAGAGATGTAATTTGTGTGATTTCAAACTGGGATCTGTATACCTGACACAGAAAATAGCTACAAGAAACTAAATTAAGGGCTTTTTTGTCATTTTGCTACATGCACTGAAGAAAAATAAACATATACCTGTAGAAAAGATAAGTATATCTCTGTATGAGGTAAGAAAGGGCTACCTAAAAAAAATTGGAACATTGAAAGTGTGTATTGTCTTGCATTCAAAAGGCCAAAAATGCTTTTGGCACAAGCAATGCAAATACAAATACAATCTATTACAAATATGAAAATTTGGAATTCTCTTTAATAATTGCCTTGGCATGGTCTCACTTCTCTCAGCATTTTGCTTTGTACATCTCTTTGCACATCTCTTCTTCCACTGACTCATGGAGATATTTTATATTTCCTCCTGCATCTTCCAAATCCATGAATGACTAGCATAAAAAAGCAAGTGTACATATCTATATATGTACATGTGTAAATGTGCATGCATGATGTGCATATATAGAATTAATGTTATATATGCAGTGTATTTATGTTGTCCCCCCTACACAAAATCTTTTCCAGTCTGCAAGTATATTAGTGAAATTTTTAGTAGTAGTATTAGTAAAGGTGTTTGTGAAAGTTTTTGTGGAGCATTAGCATTAGGAAAACTAGGAATATCGGTACAGAGCCCTCCAGTGAAAGTTTTCAATGCACCAAAGTTTCAGATTGTAAAGTAAAGATCCCATTTGCTCTGAAGTCTTGGAGTTGCTGACTTTAAGAAGCCAGAACGCAACTTTATTGTAGAAAGGTAATGATGAGTTATGCATGAGCTGTAACTCTGGGATTAGATTAGAAAAATGTCTGGATAAAAATTCCTACAGTTTCAAGATTAATAATATGAACCACTAAGAATATTTTCTTACTAAATATTTTCACTGCCTCCTAAATGCAATAACTTAGATATTTTTCCTCTACAGAAAAAAAAAGGATCCAATTAGCTAAAAAAATCTGATTAGCTAAAAACTAGTCATCTATATGCAGAAGATAATATAGGAAAATAAACTAAAAAAAAATATCATTGCATTTTTCAGCACAACAGTTTTGCTAACATGCAGGGATCTGTCTCACTGCCATGTAAAATTCTTTACAGATGGAACAAATTTGCTTTTTCTCTCTTGACAGCCACAGACTATAGCTTTGATGATACACCAAAGTAACATACATGAGAAGAACTATATTATTGCACATTATAAATTTCAATAAAGGCATCACAGCAATTAGCAGCATCCATAACCTTCAATACCTGCCTACACACTATTTCTGTTTCCTTTTTTCATTTTGTGAAAAATGACTTGCTAAATGAAAGTCTAAAAGATTCAGAACGCAGTTGCTATGTGCACAGTTTTTTAGACCTGGATTTTGCTTATTGGGTGATTCTGTAGAGAACTAGGAAGAAAGTGAGGGAAAGAGAAAGGAAAGAGAAAGGAAAGGGAAGGGAAGGGAAGGGAAGGGAAGGGAAGGGAAGGGAAGGGAACC
>JAWLRI010000479.1:33718-51218 GCA_034781795.1 Crypturellus tataupa | reverse complement strand
ATTTTTAACCACAAAAAAACTCCACAGAAGCATAGTGGAATTTATCCTTTAAAAACTTATTAATAGCGTGAGAGAAAAATGTATCAATGAGAACATCTTTGTTAGTTAACATAAATATTCATTCTCTTTCTATCACTTTTTCAAATGACCAGTCATTCCTGCCCATGCCTTTAAACTCTGAATCTTCATCATGTACCTGGTATTTTATTGTCTGTAGGCTCATCTTTTAGCATCACACAGCCCAAGTCTGGATGAAAGACAGCACACTCCCCCTCTAAAGTTAACACAATAATTCTGAGATGATGCAGAGTCTTGTCATGACAGCAGAGCACAGGTCATTTCTACTATTTGTCATTACCAAAAGGCACCCAGCAGCAGAGTTTCTATCTTTCTCATTTTTTTCTTCGTCAGTAGGTATTGCATTACCTTTGTCTGTGGAGTAGAATTTCACAGTATCATTATAAAATCATTAAAAGCCCAAATCTGAGCCTATGTTTCACTCAGAAGAGCTTTCTTGGGCTGGCACAAAGATGACAGCAGCGCTATTAGTAATGTGTATGCTTACCATACCACCTGCATTTTTATCATGGAGCTGCTTAGCACAATGCTTCCTTTCCACCCTGTGAGCAGAGCTGACCGCTTGCTGGATGATCCGGAGCCTTGCTGCACACCTGCTTCAAAGCAGCTCCTTCATCTGGATCACTAGGCTGTCATGTGGTTCATTTCATGTAACCAGTTCACTGTGACACCTCTTGATGCTTTAACCTCGGTGCTTCCTTTGAGCACTCCAGGACCTGCAAAATCCAGAAACCTGTCTTTCTCTGTTTGACACAGTTTAAGCAGCTTTTATTGAAGCTGCACAGTGAATTATGCAAGACATGTATAATAGTCTTCAATTACATACATCACTTGTAACTAAAAGCTGTTAAGCTAAAATGGCCAATGATGTGGATTAAATGGCAAAGAAGAATTATTGACATTACAAACTGCTATGGAGCACGTTTATGTGTTTTATGGGAAAGAAATACTCTTTTTTTTCTCTCTCACAATCGGAATAATCAGTATAATAAGTATAATAATAATCAGTATAAGTCTAAGACAGACTGCTGGCTCTTACCAGCAAAAAGACACAGATAGAGGCATAGACATACGTGACAGGAGTCCACACCTCCATAACACTGAGTCCTATAAATGACAAAAAAAAACCCCAACCAAACAAAAAACAGTTCTTGCTGACAAGCAGCTCCCATAATGTGCATAATCCTGTACTGTACACTCAACACATTTTGTTGAAAAAACAAACATTCCTGTTCCTTCCTTAGGCTAGGTTATGAAGTGGGGTAAACTTGCGATCTCCTACATATGCTGTGCTTCAAAGTGGCCAACAACCGTTTATCTCCTACTCATCCCTTCTGGTCCTTTGGGAGGATCCTGAAGGCTCTCTCCAATGTACCTTCCCATTGACTCTATCTGATGTGAACATCCACAACAATGGGGATGCAGAAAACAAAAGATATCAAGATGGTCTTTTTGGAGGGAACCTGGGACAAATGCTTACGTGACCCTGCAAATTACACCTTATTTGCTGGATTTGAAAAAGCTATATTAATAACTATCTTAAAAAGTTCTGTGCTTTTATCCCTTGTCTGTGTGGGATTTGCTGAAGCTCTTGCTTTCAGATATGAGTATTTCCTCCTGCTTTCTATTTCTGTTCAAAGAGTGTGCAACTCTTTTTATTTTGTTAGTCAAGACCAGTACAGGAAAATCCTAACAAATACAGGAGGGATTGGAAGCAGAAATAAAATATTATTTCATCACATTAAAGGAGGAATTATATAAAACACAGGAGAACCAAGTATACTTATCTGGAAGTTTGAAAAAAATTCTGATAAAAGCAAGTTACTTTCTTCAGGGAAAAAAAATATCTTTGATTGATGCTATTCTCTGATATTGCCAAAAGCTAGCAGAGAATTAGAAAAAGAGGGGAGCTATTTACAATTCTGATGAAGCAGTAGGTGTCGAAAACTTTATGTGCGATTGCAAGTATGATTTGATCTAGGCAGCTGGTGACTGTTGTCTAGCAGACTGAGTAGGGGAATGATAGCGCTCAGCTCTACAGGGGCTGTAAGGCTCAGCTCTGCTCCTGGCTGGCACTGAGCAACCTGTTTGGTGTGCTGTGGGCTGTGGGTTCTGCCTCATGAAACCTCAGTTATGATACTCAGAGAAACAGATACATATTCTTATTCTATTTAACAAGGGGGAAAAAAAGGGGGACAAAAAATGTGTATTTTTCAGCCTTTGTTTTTCAGAAAAAAAAGGAGTGAGTATCCACTGTGGACATAATATGCATGCAGGAGGTTTATTAAGGAACCCTGAAATGAGACCAGGTACTTGTAATGTCACTGAAAGACTTGTATGTAGTACATTCCCTGTTTTAAAACTCATGGCACTCATTGCACTGTAGCAGTAACAAGAAGAATGGGAACCATGTGCAGCTTCCAGTTCCAATCTCTACCACATAAAGAGTGTCCATTTTTATGACACACTCAAACCAATTTGTCTCATCAAGCATTAGGAGAAAATGTGCTTGAAATTAGACATCTTTTTGATGCCACCTGAATCTAAAATATAAATTCATGCTAAATTCTTATAGCCTGAAAAAGCTTGAGGGTTCATATTTCAAGAGAGAATCTGAAACTGGAAAATATAAAAAGCTGGTGAGAAAGAATTACTGATGATTTCCTCATCTACTGTAGGGAATAAATATTTAATGCTTGTTTGTGAAATGTGTTTTAGGCAACCACCATAATTCTGAGGGTTTTTTTTCCTGCTTTGTTCCCTTCCTTAAAATATTGTAATTGAATATTTAACGCATGGGCAATCCTAATGAAAGTGCCTATGCAAAAACCTACTTTGCCTTAGTGTTTCTTTTCTACAAATATATCGTACATAAATTAGTGAAAAGAGTCTTGCTAAATAACTATGGTTTTTAGTCAGATTATAAGGTCAAGACTAATTAGGAAGAAAGAATCATTCATTCTTTAAATTTTCATTTTTGAGTCTTTTTTTGGAGAACGCTAGCACATTACTTCTTAGGACTCTCATAATATTCAGTAATGAATGATTGCTCTGCCTTTGATTTTGTACAGCAAATTTATACTGAGAAATGTTATTTAGACAGTTTCATTAACCACTGAGAATTTCATTGTTTCAAAACTGGCAATAAAAAGCATGCCTCTTAAAATCAGTTTTGCTACTTGACAGTGCTGAAAATAAACCCTAAAGCCCTTTAATTGAAAATACTGCCTCAAAACTACTATATGTACCTACCCATTTTGTGTTCAACAGGTTTTAATAGAAGATGCAGATAAAAAAAAAGATGGAAGATTTCTTTATGTTGCATCCCCAGCACACACATATTTTTACTGTGGACACTAAAACTGTATTGCATTTTTTAAGATATTGAATTAGTTAATGGTTTAAGATAATTTGTTTAAGATATTTTACACATAGAGTAAAAAGAAACCTACTGTTTTCCAATGCACAGGTTTCTTTCTGTGTATGCATATATATATGTAAATATATGTATATAATTCTTTCCAAGGCGCAAATTTTTCCTAAGCCTTTCTACCTACAGAAGAAAATTCAGAAGAAAGACTGATTCTACTCTATCGTGCAATCAGCAGACACTTAGGGAGTAGACCACAATATTGTTTGCTGTGGCTGAGCTGTATAAATTATTTCCTGAATATTTTTTTTCTGTAGTGTCTTCCAAAGGGAAAACTTCTATCCCTTGGGAATTCCCACATCCTGGATCTGTCATGAAGTTATTCCTTAAAATATGGATGAGGAATCAGGTATGTTGATTTTATTATTATTATTTTATTTCAGGAATTATTTTCAGGAGTTTTTCTGAGGACAAAAGATCACTTTTAGGGCCCTGCCTTTACCTAGTTCTGAAGGTATCTCAAATGAAGACAAAATAAGAGTCTGAGTTTTTTAATATCTTTTGGGAAGTGTTCCTGTCTTTAAGGATGTTTTGAAGAGTCCAAAAAAGCTACTGAAGTCAGATCTGAGAACAAAACCATTGCAGCCATGGTCAGAACAGTTTTCATTAAATAATTTATTTGTATCCTATATATTTTGCCTTACACTTATCATCTTTTACTATTCTGTAATCAGTCTGCTTCCACTCCAGTAGAATCTAAACTAGCAAAATACTTGAGCACTCAAAGCTTGCTGAAAATTTTGGCAGTTGTCTACAGGGACAAGCTGAAAGGCAGTTCCATCTGTGGTTGCCTGAAGTGCAGAATAAAATATATGTCACGTCATACAACAGAAGTACAGGTTACTCCATGAGTATGATTGTCTATAAATGAGGGACTTGAGAATAATTGGAAACATCCAGTTTGAAGGAAACTCACTACTTTTTAAATTATTTCTCAAAAGTTAGCAGGGAGCTGAAAAGCACCCATGACTTTTCCAAAGAAAAGGAAAACTAACACTTTATTTACCATTAAAAAAAAAAAAAAAGTGGCTAGTGTGAGCAAAGCACCAAGAGTAGTCATTAAAAAAATCAATGTAATGTAATATAATGTACTCAGATACTGCTCTCACCCTCTTTGGTGTCTGTGAAAGTGTTTGCTAATTGCTTACCTCCCCACATCCCTCCCTGCGGTTACTAGCTTCATAATCTCCAGTCTTTGAAGTCAGCAGCAGCCTGCTAACAGAGCAATTAGTTGAAGCAAGAAGAGCAGTACGTATTAGATGTGTTACTTTGGGTGACAGATCAACAACACTTATCTCATACTTGGGAAAGATTAACAGGCACATGAATTTGCTGTATGCTGTTATTTTCTCTCTCTGACAGGAGAACCCTTGCCTGCTGCTCTGCTTGGCAAGGAGGGTTCACAGGCACTCCTTGGGATTGCCTCCAGGCCATCCTGTGAACAGGATGGGTCAAATCCCAGGGTCCTCACCCACCGTGAACATGCCAGGAGAACATTAGCACTCCAGGTCATTTGCTGAAAATAAGGGTGCTACTCATCTGATTGAAGGTAGTAATTTTATATATGAGCCTGAATGCAACAGTTTTGACTTACCTGACAGTCAATGGGAGAAATTCATTTTTTCTATGAACCGTTTTATTTAAAATAGTTGTGTAAACCATACACATTGTTATTCTGAGGGAATATCACAAAACTAAAAAAAAAAAAAAAAAAAAGGAAATAGTCATTATATATTTAAAAATAAAATTTTCTGGCTTGGATCTTAAGCCAAAATGACCTAATAAGGAATTTGGGACAATATTGATTATTACTAGATAACAGCAAATGGCCTGGTTGAAAGGCAATTTATTAACATTTTTTATTGCTATCATTACCATTGCAAAGTCATATACACACTTAGACATTCTGGGAAGCCTTGAATATATATGTATATTTTCAGATCCTGAGGCTTCAAAATTATGAACACACACTGTCTTGTAACTGTCTTCTATATATATATTTTTTTTTCCAATGACTGGAGGCAGATGAAGGTGAACGATGAAGAAGAAAATTTGCTCCTCATTATGAAAAATAAAAAGTACAGCACACACATTGTTATGTGATGTACAGTGCAGGCCTGTTCTAAAGAGTGCCATGCAAGGATAACACCTTTTACTGGTGTGATTTACTGCATGTACATGTTAGTTCACAGTTGCTTGGCTTGAATAACAAATCTACCTTGTAAATGTATTTTACTACACAAAGCATAGCTTGAATAGCACAAGCTGGATTTGTTTTGTGGACAGGAATGTTTATTAAAGTTCAGTAAGTTATCCTAGAGGGATAAAATAAAGACTGCATAACTGTGCCCACTACAAAAAAGAACAGTTTTCTATGTGCATTTTATGTTGAATTTGCAGTTAAAAATTCTAGTCAGCAGATATTTAGTAGTAATAATCCTAGAACCTTGCTTTGTGATGTGTGGAGAGATATGGCACCACTATATCAGATGTGGCATAAAAAAAAATAGGACATTTGTCTTGCCAATCTTTGAAAGTAAGAACTAGAATAAGAGCCTAAGTGATGGTCATGTTGTTCTAAACACTTTACGTCATATGTTTCAATGCATTCTTTTTCGTATGCATAAAGAATACTAAATTCAGTGAAGGTATGATGTAGGGGTGCAGATGAGCACATCTTGGAATCGGCTGTCCCGTGAAGAAGGTAGAAGAAGCTGTAAGAGGCCGTGGCACTAGGGCAAAGAGGAGAACTAAGCTGAGAGCAGGGCAGAGTCTTCAGAACACTGAATTCTATATAAGCGAGAATGCTTGCTTGAAGAAAGATTCAAAATTTGTCTATAGGTCAGCTACAGGAAAATACGTTCATAAATTCTACCCTTTTAGCATCAAAGCAGAGCAGGGTTTGTACATCAGCCTCTGTAGCAATCCAAGAAGAAAAATCTTTTCCATCTTCAGAGGCTTTATGATAACTGCAAATATTATTTTACCTATGTCAGATGCCACACTATCCTCCTGAGACTCAAAATATCAGTCATGTTTTCCTCTTTGAGTGCATGATTTCCCTTTTGATCTGTGTATCAGCAATTACCTTAAGAACTGATTTATCTTTAGCTCACAGGAAAAAAAAAAAAAATCTACTGGGTGGAAGGAGAAGAGAGAGGAGGGTTATGGAAAGACTAGTGTGAGTAACATCTATTCACCTGCCTACTTGATGGTGGAAGTGCTGCATAGCAATTTAATATTCATCCTTTGCAAGGCTTCAGAAAGGGAAGTGCAAATAGTCACTGTCCAGGCAGGCTCTTCAAACCAAAGCTTTGTTTTTGTTCTTTTCTAGGGAAAGATATTTTAAGAAAGAAGACTTTTAATATATATCTGTTTACTCCAACGGCTGCTCTTCCTGAATAGGGGAAACCCTATTTCTCGAATATCTCTCTCTTCTACTCTTTATTACAGAGAATGAGGGGATGGAAGAGGATGAGGACGAAGGGAGGAAGGCTGCATTAGGGTACAACACAGACCAAAAGGAGTGAATCTACTGATTCAAACAGGAGGAGAGGCTGAGGACCTGCTATCCATGCTATATGTATCTGCAACTACGAAGTACCTTCTAACCAGTAAAATCTGTTTTTCTTCCTCTTATAACTTTTCAATTTTCAGATTTGCTTTGTTCTGCTTTGACACAGAGGTTTATAGCTTAGAAGAGACCAAAGACAGAATTACTAAAATAAAAAGCTCACCCCCTTATCTTGCAAAGAATGTACCAGGTTAAACTTTCTGTTTCAGGAATTGTATTTATTTGGACTTCTTCAGTGTCTTCTCTCTACAAATTTCTCAGCAGTTATACAATAGCTTTAACTTACTAATCAGTGCTGACATTACAAGTTATTCATGCTTCATGCAAAAGAAGAGATACATGTAAAAGATGAGACACAGATTTCTCAGTTCTCTTTCATTATTTTTTCCTGTAATTAATAGTAATATGTCTCTTACAAGAACTTTTTTTGTCTTTACCTCAAGATTAAATAAAATTATTCCTCAAGCTGTGAGAACAGGGAAAGATTTATATACTTAATAGGTTTAAATTAGAAAACTTTCTGACATTTGTATATTCTGAATTTGGTGATTTTTTGCCACTGAGACACTATTCTAATGTAAGTATGAATCTAAATTTGTTTTTTAGGAGTTACATGTGCTACCTGCAGGAAGTTTCAAAGGATACCATAAAGTTGTCCCCATACTTTGCTAGAATCATTTTGGTGCTACCTTATATACATAATTTTCCAGTGCATAGACATAGTTCTAAATCATGGAATGATTTAAAAGGAAAGGTAGGAGTGAAAATATCAGGAAAAATAAAATAAAACAGCTGCTGAACAAATCTATTGCCAGATGCAGTCATTCAGCATAGTCCCTCTCAAAAGTTACTTGAATATTTATGTAATCTTATTTTTGTATTTATTCTTTTGAGTTGGGCCACTAATAACTTTCTGTTCTTTGGCTATTTTGAAAGTTACAAAACAATTTCAGACAGTTCCAGAATAAAACAAACAAAAAATCCATCTATATGAACACTTATCTGCACAAATTGCTAGGGGAATTCCCTCCATAAAAGCACCTTCCACTTATTAACAGGTTAATGATCTGCATATTTTAAATTAGTGCCAGCAAAGTTAATCTTTTGACACTATCTACTTACATGGGAACAAACTACAGTGGGTAAACATCTCTGTAAAGAAGTATTTCTTTCAAACTGCAGTTTAAAGCTTTTCTTACAAGTCTGACACTGAGGTCATTGCTTTGATCTGTTTTTGCAGGAATAAAGATGGTTGTTCAGTCTGTTAGTGTTTGAAATGGTGCCTGCTTCTGTCAGTGTGTGTCTACACTACTTCCACATTAATATACAAATTATAGAATAGAAATGTACTTTCAAAAATAAAATCTCCTGATCCTTCTCACTTATCATGCTTTTGTTCAGATCACAGAGTGGTATCAGAGAGCACCAACTGGATTCTTCTGGGATAAAACTAAGCCCAAAGACCAGGAGTCGCCCCCTCTACTTACAAATATAGACAAATATATGAGCTTGTTAAATGATAGAGAAAGCAATAAACAAATTAAAGCCTCATTCAGAATCTAAGCCTATGATGCTCCTGGCCAGATAAAGTCCTTCAGAAAGAAGCAGATGACAGTTCAACTAATTAGCTTGCTAATAAAGCTGATCACAAATCAGTGTGATCTCTTCTTGACATGAAGAATATAACGATTCAAGAAGGAATCCCGAAATTCATGAAGATTATATTTTTAATGATCTTTGTACACATTTCTGAGAATAGGAAAAACAATCAGGCTTTATTTCCTATTCATTCTGCATTCAAGTTGCTCCTTTCTCATAGTTTGTTTTAAGGGAATATAAATTTATTTCTGATATGTAAGAACGGAGTATAAAGAGGAATTCTGCTTTTTTTTTTTTTTAGGACAGCCATGATATGAATAACAAGATGAAAAAAAAAAATTGATGCTGCAACTGTTAGAAATATCATTGTTTCTACATAACCCCTTTTTTATAACTAAATTATAATTAGACGATTTAAATTTGAGAACTTTCTTCAGAATCATAGTACAATGTTAATATAATAATCATATTGCAAAGATTGCTTTTTTATTTGTGTTTCCATCCTATCCTGAAAGCAATTGTAGTAAAAGTATCTGAGAGAGGAGTGTTAATTGGAAATGTAACACAAAGTCTAAATTTCAGAAGAATTTAGAGGTTGGGTTTTTATGATCCTTTATCTTTTGCTAGAGTTCATTACAACTTACGTAAGAAAAAATCAGATGTGTTCTTAGGCGGAAAAGGAAGTCACTGTACTTTCTATGGTTAGGAAGATTTTTGGGAAAAAAAAGATTAAAAGTTTGCCTGGAAGGAGATTGCATGCTTGCAATTATAGTTCCTCTCATGGATCATTGAAATTGATATTCTAGCACAGATTCATGGAAAAACTTCTGGAATGTTTGAACTGCTTGCTTTAAAATATTTTTATTTTTAAAAGGACCTGGAAGAAGATCTCATTTGACTGAAAAACTCGTGGCTTGTGTAGTAATCTTTGCTAAGTCTCACTTCTTTCTACTCATTTGTAACATTCACAGTAACCTAAAAAAAATGGTTATAGATTACAATTATATGGTCATAGGTTAGCCATAAGCCATTAGTGTGAATATCTAGATGACTTCATACATGAAACATTACTGAAAACTTCATCTTTGATCTCATTTCTGAGAAGACTAAAATAGAACTTTTAAGGGAAAAAAATCATCTTGATCTACATTTTTCAAAGAAGTGTCAATTTAAGTGCTGAAGAAGTGAACTGTCTTTTCTGCTCAAAATAAAATTACTAATTTCAATCTAAATTATCTGCTTACTTTGCCAGCTGCGGAATGACATTTTTTTGCCTGATTTTTATAGAAATATTTAATATTGTCCATATCATATATATTCAATTTTGATAAATTACAGTCAGAGTCCTTTATACAGTAGAATGTTTTCCAGTCTTTCATCACTATTGCACAATTTTTATAAAATAATGTTTAAAGTTAATGTTTTTATGCATAGTGTTAATGTGTTCAGTATTGTACCTGAGTACATATCCTGTGTTTTAAAAACTTACATAGCGTATCATCTTTTTAAAAGCTTATATCTGGCTTCCAAAACTTTTAAAACATAATTATCACTTATACAATTCAGATTGTACGTATTACAGTATATTTATATAACTTTTCATATACAAACTCTTATTTTGTATACAGTTTTCACAGGAACATGAAAACTTTTGCAAAATAACAATGTCAAAAATCATTTCCCTCTATGTTAGGTAAAATGTAAGATGGAAATGAGGTCAAACTAACAAATAAATCCGTTAAATGTGTTAAAAGTATGACTGTTTTGCTGATTTGTTATGTGCCAGAAGTAAAGATGTTAGAGGATGATTCAGATCTTCATTTTAAGAACTTAAATCCCTCCTAACTCCTAACAGTTTGTCTATGCCTAAAACTGTGTTCATCTCCCTTTTTCAACTATCATCTAATCATCAAGATGACTAAAAATCGTGTGTCACAACTTTTCCCAATAAAATTCCTTCATGCTTAAAGGGAGCCCAAGAGCCATCTGTCTCACTCTTGACAGTGCACTAGGCACTGTGCCCCGTCCCCATCAGGATCTACACACTTCTCCTTCCCTTCCCTCAAGTTATCTTTCGTGAAGACCTGAACAAATTAGAGCCCAGACATCTGATCATCAGCATCTCTTTCTTGTCCCATCCAAAGGAATGTGAACTCAGACTGCCCCAGGACCCCCAAAGTCCCAAACTCCACTCATACTGCCTAACAGTTTATCAGAGTTTAATATCCTATTGGAACAGTTTCATTTTGCATAAGAAATCTAAGAATTGCTGCATTAGATGGAGGCAGTAATGCTGGGGGTATGACACCATGTTTCATAGATTAGATTTAACTTGTGTATCTAAATTGTCCATATTTCCTAAAATATAGATTAAAAGTTTTAGGCATATGAGTGCTGCAGGATATGTGTGTATAGATGTGGAGGAGAGTATTTGATGAATAGTAAAGTAAAAAGGGACTCTCTAAACTTCAATCTTCAGTGATTGTTTAAGTGTGCTAATTTGGATACAGAACAAGGGGAAAAATCCCAGGAGTTATGAAGGTAAAAATTAAGTGAAAAGAATCTAAAATATACATACAAATAACATCTATACTTTGAAAAAGTCATTTGTAGTGATACTATAATTTACAGGATTTACTTTAATGATAGGTAATTTGGAACGATAAGTCAAAGCACTTTTTTTTGTAAGGAAACTTCTTGAAAAAACTGACAAAAAAGTAGATGATACTGTTTACTTGAATGTTTAGAAGGTTCTTAGCAATGCCCCTGGTGAGTTTACTAAATAAATTTGGGAAGTAGAAAGAAGTAAAGTAAACCCATAAATCAAATAAGAGACAGAATATGTAACAAAAACAAATTCTCTTCTTTCAGTTTGGCAAAAGTTAAGACAAAGGTAACAATCTTCAGAAGATGTAAGTGTTTGGGTTGGCAATAAAGACTACCAAGAGTTTTAAAAGGGCAAGGACTGTGTGTGCATGATAAAGAATGATTCAAACAAGCCAAATATTTTCTCTCTATATTTCAAATATCTATAAATGGTACTGTTTTAGCCAGGATGTCTAAATTATGGCATCATAAATTTATTCAATAACATGTCTTTTTGTGCACCTTTATTGACATCTGAGAAATTATTCTAGGAGTTCATATAACATTCAGGAGAGTACATCTTCTTTTAAAATCTCTAAGAAAGATGGGCAGGTCAAGAGATCCAAAGTTAGTTGGCACTTAACATAAGGGATGCATATGTTGTCAATGAACTAAAGAAAAACCACTCTAGTTTTTCTTCCCACGTACGGTTGCAAAAAAAGGAATGCTTATTGGACTTCCAAATAAATGTACACAAAGTTGTCTTTGAACAAGGAAGGTTTATGTGTGAAGACGTACCATACGGCCGATAAAAAAACAATGTTTATGTACTTAATTTAGACCATAGATAGGCAGTTAATCATATGAGTGCAGAAATATTCATGTTAAAAAAATTGAAGTTTACACCTGCAATTTTTAAGTTCTAATTATAATGACTATTTTCCCAAGTATGCAAAAGCATTTTTTATAGACAAATAAATGACTCTGATTCCCTCTTTCCAAATGAAAGCAGACTCATATTCAGCATGACTCATATTTCATTACTATTTGAAGCTGAAGGTCCCTTGCCAGTAATGTCTGAGTAACATACCATCATTAAATTCCCTCATACATATGGGCACCCTGAAATAAACTGCTAGCTTTTGGATGTCTGCATCTGTGACAAGTTGTGAATGGATTGCAGCATACTCCTGAGAACAGCATCAATGATTCCACATATGGCATAGAAGTAGAGAGATTCCTGAGGCTACCCACTAAATCACTGTTGTGGGGAGATTCAATAAGAGATTAGAAAGGAATAAAGAAATTAGGTTTAAGCCTACTGTGAAAAGACTCTGAGGATCTTTGCTGTGTGATCCACTGTGTCATGTCTGAAATATATGTTGCTCCAAGTATGGAACAAAATCCAGTAGAGCAGACTATGGTCTTCAGCTAATGAGGAGGAACTATAGTGATATAGTTCAGATTGAGTGTGTGCAATATGTGTAGCTAGCATGTTCAGGATCGTAAGCAGAATTTTGAGACATAGAAGAGTGTAGCCTGCAGAAAGCACTCTGTACATGTTCAGTGAACTCTGAAGCTAACCTCCTAGAAGAGGGCATTTTGACTTCTCCACAAAGAAGCCAGAAGAAGTCTGAATGAATTATAATGAGTAATGTCAGTGACGTACTTTTTCATCTCTTCTGCAACAGTGAGAAAAAAATAATGTAATCCTCTGCATACTAGTGCAATGAATTCTAGAGAGTGAGAGTGAACTCTATTCCCTGCCTCCATGCTCTTGAGAGGATCCATTGCTCACTTTTACCTCTGTTTTAACTAGATAAAACTTTATTGTCTAAATGTCCTTTGAACACTTTTACAGTGTTCCAAATGTTGATGGAAGGAGCCTGCCTTGTCTTGCTAGATGTAGCTCAGGGGATGGCTAGGACCCTGAAAGTCTTTTTTTTTTTTTTTTATTCCCATACTGCTTTCTCAAAAATCCAGCAAAGGGGCAGTGTAAGTACCTAACAGTTCACACAGCGATGGGCAAAGTTCCTGATGATCTTTCTATCACTGGTCCTCATATTTATACTTTAAATGTCTTCTTTAAATGCCTCAAGGGATAATTTTTTTGCCAGGTTACATTGTGTAGCAGCACTGTCATATTTGAGTATTAACTGTAGAAATATAACTTCTGCTCCTGCTCATCCCCCCAGCAGCTCTCTTCACCAGACTTCCTCATTATCCTTCACTTACAAGAGCATGAAGGGAACCATCCTAGCAGACTTTTCCTTTAAAGGAACGATTAGGAGAGCACCAAGAGTTCAAACACAGCAATGGGGCACTAAGGTGAGTTACTAACACAACAAAGTGACTTGTTGGAAAATACAAGTTTTCAAAACTAGTCACAGTTCAGGGCTCAGTTAAAAAGCTTTTATTTCAAAAATCAGGAGAACTCATACTTTTGTATACACCCAGGACACTAGGGACTCTGAATATTGTCCATATAGAGAGAAACTGCTGTGAATTCAGCATGCCTACTAAAATTATTTCCTGCTTACTCATTTTTCACAGGATGATCCATATACAAATTGCAAGCTAAGGAATATATCACTCCTTAACTGAACTAGGAAGCTTTAGTTTTGTTTTTAAAATACACTGTTCTTTTTCTTCACTAAAAATTTTGGAATCACATCTGGCTGGAGACTGGTATTAATACAGAAGCTTCACTCTCAACTGATAGCAGTTCATTTGGTAGGGATGGATATCCAGACACTAAGCTCAAGTACGTCCTGCACAAAGCAACTGCTGAAAAAGGATGTTTAATAGTCTGCATCTTGTTGGGGCAGTAGCCCACAAACCCTTCAGCTGCAAGAAGTTAATGTGGTAAATCCCTGGTGGTGATGAAACCACATGGTGCTTCTGTTTCCTTGGCAATGAAGCTTTAATCTCTGCTGTGAAGAGGTCACAGAAAATGGCAATAAATCAAATGTGTAGTGGATAATAATCAAAATTACTACAGAAACTGGAAAAATTATAGGTTATTTGTCTCTGTTAATTGTAGGTTTTGAGCCTTTTGTTTTAATTTCAAGCATCTACGTAAGAAGAACCATTTATTAAACTCATTCAGTATCAACCCATGGACATGTATATTACACACTCTTTGTTGATAATAGTCCAGGCTGAGCTAAATAAGGAAAATGCTCCAGTAATATGAAAAAAAAGAAGGGGCGGATGCTTAAAACTTGATGGTCTTATGAAACGACCCTTTTTCTTTTTTTTTTTCTTACATTAAGCTGCTGCCTTGTTCTGTCAAGAGTATGAACACTCTTTTGATATTTGGATCTATAGTACAATTATTATATTGGCCTTTGAAAGCACATTCTCAATATCATTTGGTAGGATTTAGATAATCAATATAATGCTTAAAGTGTTTATTTCAGCTTTTTAAAGTTGTTATTGCTCAAGCTAAATAATTTTATAGTGTTTCAACTCTCAGAGAAGAAAAAACACAGGTCTCGCACTGAAACCCATTGCCCCCAGCATCTCATGGGTGAAAGACCTGTGTCAGCAATAGTCAAGTGCTCTCATTACATCTATCTCTCCTGATTTTTTTTTTTTTTTTTTTTTTGCTGTAGATAGGGATGATCTTTACTAAGCAAAAGGTGTCATTTCACTGGCAGGAAAGCAAGCATATCAAGGTTAAGTGGCCTCTGCTTTCATTAAAAATTTAGGCAAGGGTCCCTGAGACTCCTATGGTTTCTCACTTGTTAAACTGCATAACATCACCTGGCCTATTTCACAGTTTTGTTTTATTTGACATTTTGATATGATTAAAAAAATAATATTAAAGCATATGTACACACAGATTTATGGCAACCTCAAACAAGTTTATGAAATCCAAAGATTAAAAAATAAATATATGGTGTAAAGTACCATGAACAAAATATTTAAACATTTATAGGAAAGCTCTACTATTTTTATTTCAGTCTTATCATGCAAAAAATCCTATCTTTCTTTTGTCATCATATGAATTGTTTACTATCATCCAGAACTGGAAATGCCATAATTCATCTACTACTAATAGCACAGTTTACGATGGCATTTGGTTTCTAATTCCCACTGCCTCACTTTCTGCTGTTTATAATAGGAATTTTGTGATTTCATGGGAAATTGTATCTCTGAGAGGTTTTGTTGATGTGACCTCTTTTCTATGTGTCTATTTGAACAAGGCTAAGCTCTTGGACTTTGCACAATTTCCTCTAGATATCTATAAAGGACAGACTAGCCCGCTCACTATTTACCAGAAATGAACTGTTATAGACTCAGCTATGTGCAGTTCAAATAGTAAAGTCAATATAAACTCAAAAAATACAAGCATAAGAGAGTGTAGCAGGTGCACTGTGACTACTCTAATCAAGCTAGGCTGTAACAAAATTAGACTTAGCTTTCATACTAGCCCTTTTCTTTAGACAATATTGATTTCCCTTTAAATTATCTGCATAGATAACTAAAAGTATCCTCCTTAAAAGAAGTATGTATACTAGATTCACATGCCTGAAACATTTGTGCAAATGTGAAAAAGAACAATGTCTTTATATTTTTATTTGAAAAAAAAAAGCATAGACTAATGAATTTAAAAATATATTTTTTATGCTCTAAGATAACACAAGAATTCATAAAATTGTAGGTATATTTAAGAATTCTTCCATAAATATTTGTTAGATATTTTTATGTGCATGAACTTTATCCATAGCTGCCTCTTTTGTGTATAATTTCTGAAAACATTTGAAACGGAATTCAGATGACAAAAGTATTTCCCATAACTAATAATTCAAAATGCTTTTTACTGAATACTGTAAGAAAAGATTGTGACCTTAGCATCTTCCTTGATGCTAATTAAGCATCGATGCTTGTATTTCAGATATATACGATAAATGTAGAAAATTCCTGATGTCTGCATAATAACTATATTCAAGAACAATAAAAGTGGTTTTCAGTATTGTCTTTATATACATTTTAGGATTAATCCTGAACTCATTGATTTAGAACTAAGCGCCTGGATTATTTTTTATCCTGAAAAGTGAAGCACTCAGGGAATCCAATTTAGTCATGCACTAAGGATAGCATTGACACTACTACAAGGAAGAGAATGAGCTTCTGTCCAGCCAGTCACCAATGCACACCATTTCTGTCTTCTCTGTGTGTGGCTTAATCCCTGAATCCTTTGAAGTCAAGTTTTCTGCTGCAGACAAATCCACACAGTAGATAGTTATTGACTTGACCCCTGATTTTATACTGCTTTTGTTAAGGTATGTACTGGTAAATTGTGCACCCATTCAGGAAAAAAGTTGACTAGTGAAATCCCTTTAATGGGACCTGGTGAGCTGAACTGCTGGACTCCATCTCATTGTGTGCTGGACTACACTGCAGGACTCAGAAGGAAAGTGAGAGGGAATGACAGAAGTATATAGCATCTAGTGTATATAACACTAACGTTGTTGCACGGTGCTTTAACCTGTACAAAACTAAGAGTCTTCCATTTGTAAGTCTGTAGTCTTTTATTTGCAACCCAGGGAAAGAGACTACAGTCTGCCTTTTGCTTTCTATGGCTCCTTCCACATGCAGAACCCCAGGCTGCTGTGGCAGTACTTTATACTTTTTTATTCCAGAATGCTCTTATCCTCATAGCCTCACAATGGTGGATTCTGAAAGCATCACATATGTAGACCTGGGTTTTATAGAAAGTAGTCGCTATTGACATGAGGATTGACATTTTCCACTCCTTGTCCCATATTTTTTAGTTTATACTAGGAAACAAATGGAATTTAATAAATGGTACGTAGATAAAATTTTATTTTTATCCCATAAACATTTCTGAATAATTCACATGTAGAAAGCTTAGCAGCCAATTAACATGTAAAACACCTGTGACTGATCAAAGAGCGCTCCAATAAGTACTCAGTAAGTACTAGTAGCATAATGAATGAGAATAGGCAGTAAAAAGATAGTATGGCTCATGCAAAAATATATTGTTGCTGCAGAAAATAAGATATTCAGGGTAAAAACCTGCACTGGAGAAGATGCACAGATAGGGATGAGAGGCCGATGAGTTGGTCCCCCATAGCTTCTTTTTTTGTCTGTTCATTGAGTTTTCTCTCTGCCTTTGTTCCTCTGCTTTCCCTTCCCTTCCCTTCCCTTCCCTTCCCTTCCCTTCCCTTCCCTTCCCTTCCCTTCCCTTCCCTTCCCTTCCC
>JAWLRI010000479.1:0-19770 GCA_034781795.1 Crypturellus tataupa | reverse complement strand
ATAAGTACCTCAAGGGAGGCAGTGAGGAGGATGGGGCCTGCCTCTTTTCAGTGGTGGCCACCGACAGAGGAAATAGCCACAAACTTAAACACCAAAAGTTCCACATGAACTTAAGAAAAAATTCCTGACAGTGAGGGTGACAGAGCACTGAAACAGGCTGCCCAGAGAGGTTGTGGAGTCTTCTTCTCTGGAGATCTTCAAGACCCGCTTGGATGCAGCACTGTGCCACCTGCTCTAGGTGACTCTGCGTGCGCAGGGGGGGTTGGACTAGATGACCTCTAGAGGTCCCTTCCAACCTTAACCATTCTAAGATTCTATGAATAAATATTTCATATGACTGGGGATAACAATTGCTTTGAGTAACTACATATAATCATTTAAAGCTTGAGTAGTTGATTAACATATACATTCTTTCAAATAGATAGAAATTAGGCTATAAAGTACTTAGCAATCAGGTTTATTATAACATTGTTGTCCCACTCAGTTGATGAAAATCAGCTCATAATATTTCCTCTGATTCTGCAAATTATTCTGAAGATATGCCATTCTGCAGAAAAAATAAATGTTTTTAGGACTAACAAAAACAGATCCATTCTAGCAAAAACAATAACAAGAAGAAAAAAACAGAGGAGTGTGTGTGTGACTGAACTATTCATAAAGGGGAAATAAAAATGGGAAACCTGAAATCTGCAAGTCCTGATGTATTTTACAGTATTTTACTGAGGCTCTGGACCTGAAGATGAGGACTTTATAAGTTTGAGTTTGTTTTGTAACCAAAAAATGTTAACAGAATTTTCAGCATTAAATTTATCAGTTTCTCACCATGCTGGAAAAAATACATACATTTAAATGTGATATCTGCAATGGGATACAAATGAATAAAGCAAATACCCAATCACAAAAAATATTGAAAAGATGAGATATCCAGTATCAAAACATTAACAATAAATTGAAGGAATAGTAAATTGGATATGGAAATAATTCTTATTTTAATAGTGCAAGTATAGAATACTGCAAGTTTTTTTTTTTTTTTTTAACTTTTAATATTAACTGAGCACATTTCTGTATCCATTGGCAAAGGCTGCTGTGACAAATGGCAAAGATGTAAATATTTCTCTACATACAGAAATCCACATTTCTCTATCAGAAAAACTAGAGATCCATACACATTTGTCAACATAAAAGGAAATGACTTCTAAAACACTTGCATTTCACCCTTTTGATTGGCTGTGTTCTGGAACCAGACAACTTGTCAATGATTATGCCTTATAAATGTGTAGATGCATTCATTTGATCAGGAGAGTTCTATGAGCTAAGGTCACAGGGAGGCTGTTTTGTATATTCTGTTTATTTATATATTCTTAACAACAGCTAAAACAACGTTACTACTTCATATAAATTCCTGGCACTCATTAGGAACCATTCATTGAGATAGACTTGCCATTTTATTTTATTTATTTATAAAGTGTTTACAAATCAATAACTTTGTTACAAATGAGTTTTATCATCATCAATCTTTTGCTAATGGGAATTGTAGCCATTGCATTTTCCTATAGATTGTTAACAATCTCTGGAAAATGAACATTTCCTTTACTAATCAATTCTTGAAGTCTTCTAATGAAACTCTGTGATAGATGACTTGCCCAAGAAATGGTTTCCATACTCCAATTAGAAAGAAAATTAGGATCACTGCCTAATGGTCAGTATCCCAAGAAGATGTGGGAAGTAATACTGTTTAATACATACGGAGGAAACTAAGTCTTGAAAATTGGATCATTCAGCAGTATTTCTGTCCCTCTTTTGCACAAGTAGTACTATTATATTTATATGTGATGTGGTCAAAATCAGAAACAAGATTTTTTCAAACATGTTAAAAAGCAAGACACAGTCCGCTGTCCGTTGCACTTCCATGCTAAATATCTTCTTGGGGGTAATAGAGACTCTGCAAATAGATGGTAAGGTCACCTTAAAAATGGAGAGGCTCTGTTCTCATTTACGTTCTTATACATCAGCTTCAGTGTGCACAAGGAATGCTAAATGACACAGGGAGCCAGTCCAGGGGAAACTGGTGGGTGAGATCAGTGCTCTCTTTAGCTCTGTTCAGTCTCAGCAATTGCATGGCATTTAGAGCATCTCTTGGCAGCTTTTCTGATCCTTTTTTTTTTTTTTTTTTTTTTTTGGCTCCCACGATCATTGCACTAGGGACATTAGAGAATATATCACTGCCGATTCTTTTCATTTTCTACTTATGGAGTTATGGTCCTTGCATTTTGCTAGTTTCATCTGAACCTGCTGTTATGTGTGCATCTACCATCTTGTACCAGCAACATTTAGAAGTTGCTAGATGTGTAGAGAAATCCTCTTAACTGCTTTAATCCAAACTCCTACAAGTTTTATTAAGTGGTTTCTACCTCTACTTTTGCAGAATTTGGGACCTCACCTCTCTTCACCTTATTCATTTCTTTTATAAACTTTAGTCATAATATTTTCAACATTGTTAGGATCTCTGTGTAAGAAAGCTGCTTCACTCAATTAGTAATTGTAGTTGTCCTCCTTGATGATTTTCCTATTACAGTTTTCTTAACATACAGGTCAGAATTAAATGCAAAGCTCAAGAGATGGATGTACAAAGGTTTTATACAGCAGCAAAATGGCAACATGTCTGATCCTGATTTTTTTATCTGTATGTACAAGATTCATTGCTGTTCCCTGAAGTTTCATGCATAAAAACAGTATAAAACAGTATGAAACATTCTCTGACCTTAAAGAAAAAGTGCTGTCATATAAGAAAGAAAGAATTGTCATTTTCCACTGGAAAGATACATACACACACACACACACAAACAAACATATATTTGGGGAAATGGAATGGAATATACAGTGTTTTGGTTTTATGGGCTAATGAACCTACAGGAACTTTAAAGAGAAAAAATTAAAGAGAAAATTAATAGAGAATTAAAGAGAAAAAATAACCATAACATCTTCCAAAGAAGAGCATGAACTCCTGAAATAATTATTTCTTGAAAATGCAAAGCTATTTTATTATTTAAAATTCTCAGATGCCATGGCAATCTACAAGGGTTAGGCAGTTTAGAAAAAATATTCCTCATGCAATTGGAAAGTATATTGAGAATATCTGGTCATTTATTTTCACAACTTTCAGCAGTGTGTTGTACCAGAAAATCAGGAATTCTGTTAAATAAGTCATTATTTTATAGGAAATCATACTAAAAAGGGCCTCACCAATAGGATAAGAAGAAATAACCTCATATTGCACCAGAAGAGGTTCAGATTACATATTAGGAAAAAAATTCTACACAGAAAGAGTGGTAAAACATTGGAACAGGCTGCCTGAGGAAGTGGTGGAGTCACCATCCCTGGCAGTGTTCAAGAAATGTGTAGATGAGGCCCTAAGAGGCATGATTTAACAGGTATGATGTTGAGGGTTTACAGTTGGACTCAATGATCTTGAAGGTCTTTTCCAACCATAATGATTCTATGCTTCTATGATTCATTTTGAATCCCTAAGAGCATCTGTTGCAGCAATTGTTTTATTAAGTTCCTTTAAAAGCTTGAATAGAAGGAATAAGATGGTGTTAATGAGGATGGAGGAAAGACTAATTATGATGTTAAACTCCACTTTTTATAGGTGGCAAGAGAAGACTGATGTTCCTGGTAGTCAAACAAAATATAAAGTCATATAAAATACTTGCAGTTTACACTAAGCTGTGCTGCTCCTGCCTTCCCAATCCAGAATATTGCCTATATGAATAGAACAACTTGGCTAATAAGTAAAATTTAATTTTTCACTTTTAAACCTGTAATTCAGAAATAATCTGTCACAGAAAGGATTTGAACTATACATGTTAGCCTAGGTATAGGTAGTAAAGCAGAGTACAGCAAGATTTCCATGAACACTAAGCTCAGACAGTTGTTCACTTCAAATATATGTTGTTATATAAGTCAAATATATAAGTCATGATGTTATGTTCTGAATGTCCAGGACAGCAACACAGAAAGACTATTAATTGCTAGGAGCTAATTCAGGTATACAGTTCAAGCCATTTTACAAAGATCTTTAGCTTTATTCTATCAAATATATTTTTCACAAGCTTATTTTGTCAATCCTATACACTCTTTGTGTCAAGACTACGACCTACAACCTGCTTTACCAAGAATAATTTTAGTGTTTAAAACTTACAGAATAAGAATTCCAATTTGTACTGTATTTAAGTAAGTTTATATAGAAAAGGAGGAGAATGTGGTTTACTGGCATTATATTATTTTTTAATAATTTTTAGAAACTTTAGCTGATCTCCAGATGAAAGCATGCAGTATTAAAAAGATACGTTTAAAATTCAGACGAAGTACAGAGTAGACTAATAATTGTTGAAGTATATAATTTAAAGATAGTTTGAAGGAGTATAGGAGTTTGTGGCTAACATGTTTTATAGATTTTCTAGGAAACTTTCTAAAAGGAGACCCCAATAAATGTTTTGAAAGAGCAGTGAATATCAATTTATCCAGTCACATCCTAGAATAAAAACACCCAGTATTTTATGGCATTAAAGTTTTTACCCAGATGTTAAAAATCTCTTTCAAACATCTAATTAAGCCTTACTGCAATTGTTTTAAATATTATCGATCTAAATTATCATGGCAAAGTATCAACTCTACTTTCAGTTAAATTTTTGAACATTTAACCATGTAATTTTATTCCATATATAACAGAAATGTCTTTGGATATCAGAGAAACAAAAACAAAAACAAAAAAAGTAAAGATTGCTTCCTTGTGAAACTTCAAGATTCATATAAGATCCTGACTATGGCCTGGGAGAATCTGAAAATTCTAAATGGAAAATAAGATTAACATGTCATTCAGTATTTCCGTTATTTTGATTGGAAAATGAGGATCTTTTAGCTCAAGTTACTGTGCAGCTTTCAAGCATGTATGGATCTTTGAAGATTCTGCTGAGCAAGCAGTCTTATCACAAGATTCCTACAAATTGCCTGCATCTCTGTTCAGGGTCATGCTCTATTAAGACTTCTATCCTGGAAAAGCTTTCCAGTTTCACAAAACCTTGACAATATTGTCTGTGCATTATCATCAGAACTGTAACTTAGAATAGCCAAGCTGCTTCAATACCATTCTCTTGACTGGTTCTTAACAGTGGATTTTGTATTATATAGGATGACACGGATATTTTGGAAACACAATTATTAATTCAGGACATGTTGAAATTGCACAATAGTCTCTTTGATATCACTGATTTTGAGAACTAGAATGTCTTATGGTCTCATCTAGTCTTAGGATTTAGTTAACTTTATTCAGCAATATTTGACTTTTATTATCAACACAAACAACAACGAAGTCTGCATAGTAATATATATCAATGGTGGACAATTCCACTAAAAAAACATTTATAACATATTTGCAACCTTCTTTGAAACATTTCTATTTTGATCAACTTTTTGTCAAATTTGGATCAAGAATAAGAATATTTACAAGTCATAACTTTTATTTTTCCCATTTTCAAATAACTGACCTGTGTGAAGAATCTCCAGGAAGGCAGGGGAAAGATAATCAAATCTGAAATACCTGTCCAGTGAATTTTACTGAAGCACCTATTTGCCTCTGAAATAATTATTCAGTAGTGTTTCTCTTTGTCCAGCCATAACTGGAAAATTTAATGAAAAAAGCAAAAAAGAATGAAATAATTGCATTCACTTTTACAGATTTTCTAAAAGTGAAATAAAACAAAACATAACTAAGTCAGCGAGTGACTTTTACTTTGAGTAACTTTTACTTATGAGCAAAAAATTTATTGTTAGTATTCTGTAGAAGTGCATTTTCAGTACTTCAGAGCTTTAGAGAACAAATAATAGTAAAATTTCTCCAGCACAATCCTGTCTGAAACAATGGTTTAATAGAAGTTAATGCACATTTGAATAGTGACATTTCCTGAGTCCTATTTTCACCCTTTTATTCTTCTGTCAAAGGCTAGCTTTCTGTAGCATTAACCAGGTGTATAGCTAATCAGTTGTATGTAACTATTTGCTAACGCAGATCTTGCTCATCATATTGATTTCTGTTGGCAGAATAAATTTCTGTAGAATGCTCATCAGCATGGAGTAATGCATGAGAAAATGAACTCTACTACAGAAATTAGATATATCTTTACATTTCCTGTTGGAGGCATTGATTTAAGGAATAAAAAATCTTCCACTGATTTGATAAGAACTAAGACTCTTTACTATCCTGTGCAGTTACTACTAATCTTTTTATAAGTAGGAATTAGGGTTTTGCAACTGGTGTTACTTCATCCAGATCTGGTATAATAATAGAAGGCAGGTGCTAAACTATCATAAGAAACATTATGTTACTTTCTTGAGAATAATCTCCACAAGATAAGTTGAAGTTCACATTAAAAGCACAGAACTGGAAAAGTTGCATGAGGCCCATGCAGATCATATTTTTCTGAATTCACACTCTAGCAATTTTTCATAAGTTCTGTGGGATAGGTTCTAAAATTGTTTCTTCATTTGGGCATGGGCTTGTGCTGCTGTTTGTTCTCTTTCATTTCATTTCATTTCATTTCATTTCATTTCATTTCATTTCATTTCATTTCATTTCATTTCTTGCCTTCTAAGTTCTGCCTTACTAAGGTGAATTGTTAAGCAAAAAATTCTTAAAGAACATGGTATGGGTAAGACACTCTCATATATTCTCCTCTGGGAAATGATATTAATGCATTAAGGCTTGAAACAATTTCATTCCGTCCTATGTAGGTATCTGAAATGTTTGCTTTTTTAACAATGCTTTACATTATAAAAGTTGTTCATAGAACATAGGTGTTATTAGTGTCCCATCTTTTACATAGCTAAGGGTGAGTAGGGTGGCAGAATGTGCAAACCGTAAACAGAGAGATTAATTTCCAGTAGTCAAGCTTAAAGTGTGTTGACTTAATAATAACTCATCTCCCCCGAAAAAACCTTTCTTCCTAGACATTTTGCTAAATTCCTAACCCATCATAAATTAAGAATTTTAAAAATAGGTGTGATCTTTAACTGGAGAGGAAGGTGATTAATTAGGGAGAGACTAACAAAAACTGAAAAAGATAGGGAGACATAATTTAAAATTCAGCAGTGATTCTTTGATTCTTTAGTGATATACATAGGTAGGAGGATACATTTGTGCATGTAAAAATGACATATTTAAAGAAGAACAAAAAGAAATTCACTGAAGAAGTTAAATAAATTTTTGTCTATTATAACAATGATTCATTGGCCTCCAAACCAAGAGCACATTAGCTAATATGTTACTGATCAATGGATCAATAAAGGTTAAAGGTTTCACCTTTCATTAAAGCACATGGACATTTGTGTCTAAACATGTGTCATTTACTGAATAGGTTCAATGGAACTAAATATAAGATTTATAGCTTCATGACTGCAGATATCAAGATATCAAGGTCTTGCAGTTAGTAGATTATTGCTCAAACAATCTTTTGTCACAAGCAGAAGTACTGACAGGTTTAGTTCAATTCCTTGTCAGCAAAGATGATGCTTGTCTTGTGTTACTGAAAAATTTTAACAGCACAAATGTATGCCTGAGTGAGGTTGTAAGAAAATTAATTTCCATGTAATACAATGTAGGTCATTAATTTATCAATATCCATATTTTATCTCATGATATGGAGAAGGTCTCCATTTAGGATAGCTGCAGTATGGTTAAAATCACTTAAAGTAAGCCAACTATCTTTTTCTTAATTATCATCTAAATGTGGCAGCAGAGAAACATTACTGCTACTTAATGGACATTAAAATAAATAAGCGCTATGCTCACAGCTGATGTTTTGCTTTCATGATGCAATTATAATGGTAAAAAAGAGAAACACTTTTCCCATATGTTATCTGTGTTCAGGTAAGAATTTGTAAAATTGTAACATGTTTATAGAAATGATAAAGATAGAAATTTAAAGGTTGCTTTTATTCTTTCCTTTTCTTCAATTGGAATGCAATCTTTCTACTGTACAAATTCAGAACCTTTGTGTACTAAGAATGCTCTTGCCAAACAAACAAGTTGCACCAAACATCCATAGTCTGAATGTGCTAAAAAGAAAAGTATCATGAAATGTCCTCTAAAGACACATGCAGATTATACCTGTAGACAAGGTAATTCTAATTCTATATTTTCCAACAAGCTGATGGGATTTTCTCACATTGCAATTCTTTTTTTTTTTTTTTTTTTTTTTTGTAAGGCAGTATCCTACTTGCTACTGAAAGTTAAGCAGCTTCACTTGGGTCAGGAGAGCTCATCTAACCTGTGGGAAATGTGTAGCACTCACTCATACATAAATACACAGTCTTTACAAAGAGTACAAATATAGTACTCTTTGTATAGTATAGTGTCTATATAGTACAAAATCTGCCCTTGAGATTTATTTTAATAACTCAAATCCTTTGCTTGTACACTGAAATTCTGGAACTTTCTGGAGACAGTCCCCTCTATTGCCTATATCCTTTCCTATGAGACATAAACTCTGTCCCAGAAACTGGAAGCAGATCACACTGCCCTGAGAGGGCTCCTCACTCCAGAAGGGGACAGAACTCAGGTCTTATTAGCAAGACCTGAGAGCCGTGCAGGAAACCACAGCTATGGTACACTGCAATGGTCCTTGTGACTCTTAAGTATGACCGTGTAACAGGCAGCCAGGGTTGTGAGTGCAGTAAGAAAACTGCCAAACTGAAAATTGTGTCTGTTTAGACAAAGATGAAGGGTAAATGTTATAATTTTTATTTTTAAATACTTTTACTAGCTGAATAATAAGATATTATTCTATAGACTTCTCTCACTATTTTAATAATTAGTATTCTAGCTTTAAATTAATTAATCCTCCCCACTGTTCCTATTCTCCTGTAAATTTTTTTTACTCACAATTTCATCACATTTAGAGTATTGCTGATTATTTCAGGCTGGTAGTATTTCATTTTCCTATGTAAATATTTGGGAATACTCTTCCTCAACTCCAAGTCACAGTGAATGTGTGCAATAGTTAACTAATAAATTATGAAGACATTCATGCATTGATTTGCTTCAAAGAGAAAATGTTAGCTATAGCTCTATCTTTGCAGGTAAAGAAAACAGTAAAGAAAGGTTGGCAGTATAAAAAATGATAACTTCAACCAAAACCTCTTTTAAAAAGTTTTAGCTGAACTGCTGCAAGCTGTGTAGTCACTATAAAATCAAAATGGCCATATCTTATCAGCAGAAGATAATTTAAAAAAAAAGAAAACAACTTTCAGACCCGCTCTTCCAAATCCTATTATTGACCACTCTGTGTACAAATGTATTTGGAACATTATATGTGCTGAGTAACATTTCTTACCAGGATTGTCTCCTACTTGTTATGCATATTATACATATAAAGATGAAAGGTGCGATCATTTTAGTCCAAATCATTTATTATGAATAGCAACTATTCCAACTATAGTGATTCTATGATTCTATGATTTCTATGAAAGGCAGTGTGTGTCAGGAAACCAACCTATGTGTTTGTGGTTACTGTTGGCCTTTCCTCTCTATGGACTACTAAATCCTTCACCAGTGGCAGAGTCTTGCTCCATGGGTACATAGGGGTCACACACTGGACCCTAATTCCACCAGAACTTCATATGCATAGCCCTTCAATTTTCTTAACATATTTTTAATAATTACAATACCTTTTTATTGTATAGATTTCAATATGCTATCTTTAAGACTGAGAATCAATTATAACCTATTCCATCATCTTGATATAATTCTTCAATTTCTTCTACGAACAGTATTCTTACCACATCTTCAACATACTCTTCTCACTCAGTGCACAGAAGTAATGACAATAGCTTTAGAGTCTTAATTACTGACGATTGTAGTTGAAAACTCTACCTCTTTGGCACTGATATTAGAACTCGCAATTCAGTGACCGTGGCAGTTTTTGCAACAACATTGTAAACACCTGCATGCAGATAAAAAAAAATGCAGCAGCCTAACATTCTTTTTTAAGGTTTGCCTCTGTAAATGAGTGAAAGAAAAAGAGCAAAATTAGGAGGAGAAAGAATCTAAGCTAGGAAGTACAAATAAAAAAAATATGTTAGTCTCCTGTTCAGAAAAGCCCTATACACATGTTAGAAATTACAAGCTGTGAATAATTTCACTTACTATTTACCACATCTACATATATTATATTTTCCACAATTTGGACCTATTTTCTGTAATGGTATTGATATTTTGCCTACATATATGGATCGAATTCAAGAATTTATAAAGATAAAAGTGGTCCCCAAATTTAATTCATTCTTCACTGAACATTCTTAACTTTATATTGATCTAGGTCTTTTGCTCTATGATTTCAATAAATATTATATTTTTACAACTGAAGCATTGCAGGCCACAATATTACAGCCAACTACCCTATACCTGGAGGGGCTCAGCAACAATGCTATGAGGGAAAAATAAATAAATAAATAAATAAAAGATGGGCACTCAATATTGAATTGGCAGTCTGTAGGACTTTTATGCCTTCCCCTCTCCTGTTCTCCCCCCAGATACCTAAAAATATTTTGTTAAGAAAAGTCTCTTACTAGGAAAACAGCTCAACACTACTGAAACACAAAGCAAACATTCTTCTGAGACTCAATATATTTTCCCCAATTAGTGGAGTTGATAAGTATTAACCTACAAAGTGGGAGGAAATAAAAGCAAGAGAAAAGAAATCTTTAATTGTTCTATAGGGAAAGTAGATTTTCCTTTAACTGCTCATTAAAATGAAGTAGGAAAATTTAAAATTACCTGCTAATTTACACTTTCCTCTGCAGCTTTTAAAGCTTTATTAGTAAACAATATGAAGAGATAAGTGCTGACTACTGAGCTTCTTGCTGAGTTTCCAAGTCTTTTTTTATTGCTTATGTTCCAAAAAAAAATTGCTTTTATGAAGTTACCCCATTTTACAGCACAGATATTCAGGATACCAAAATGAGTCAGTAATTTGCTTAGCATATTTTTCTCCTGAGGGTAGTCTGATTATCAGTTTCCACTATGAATCATGTAGTTTCAGATCCTATCACAGTAAAAGTAAGTAAAAACAACTGGAGAGAAGAACTCTTTACAAGGAGATAACCATAAGGTTTTGTTACCGTAATATCTCCAGCTGATCCACCATTAGCACTTTTTAATATCTGAGATGTTTACAGGACCTTTTTATTTTCTGTGTGAACATGAAGAGTGAAGTTACAAATACTTAGAAGCAATGTATTCTACTGTTATTTATTAAGTATAAGTTTACTATTTGAATTTCTCCAACTCCTGTTTGAGTATTCTGAGTCTATCCTAGGACATCACCTCCACTACTGTCCGCTTCCACATTCTAATGGTGTTATTTTCATACATTTGTTGGAGTAAAAATATCAGAATCAGGTATTCTTGATTCTATTCCATCTAGTACTTTCTGTGAAGTGTGACATCAAATAACTATAAGATTATTGTCTTCAGTAGTCATCAGATAAATATCATCAGGGATATATATCACAAATCACGGAATGGTTGAGATGGAAGGGACCTCTAGAGATCCTCTAGTCCATTCCCTCTGCTCCAGTAAGGACACCTAGAGCACATGGCACAGGGCAGCCTGTTCCAGGGCTCTGTCATCCTCACAGGAAAAAAGTTCTTCCTCATATGGAAATGGAACTTCCTATGTTTCAATTTGTAATCATCACCCTTTGTCCTGTCACCGGCCACCACCTAGAAGGATGGCACCATCCTCTTTACAACCTCCCCTCAGGTATTTCTACATGTTGATAAGATACGCTCTCAATCTTCTCTTCTCTAGGCTAAGCAGGCCCAGCTCACTTCATAAGATAGATGCTCCAGTCCTTTAAACACCTTTATCCCTCTCTGCTGCACCCTTTCTAGAAGTTCCATGTCCCTCTTGTCCTGGGGAACCCAGAACTGCACCCACTACTCCAGGTGCGGCCTCACCAGAGGGGCAGGATCCCCTCCCTCGATCTACTGGCAACGCTCCTCCTAATCCAGACCAGGACCCTACTGACCTTTTTGGTCACAAGGGGATGTCGCTGCCCCCTGGTTAACTTGTTGTCAATCAAGATTCCCAATTCCCTCTTCACAGAGCGACTTTCCAGCTGGTCAATCCCTAATCTGTACTGGTGTCTGGAATTATTCCTCTCCAGATGCAGTATTCCTCCCTTCACTTGTTCTTGCTGAACCTCATGAACCTCCTCTCTGCCCATCAACTTGTCTAGGTCCCTCCACTCAATTTGGTATCACCCACAGATTACTGAATGTGCAGTCTGTCCCCTCATCCAAGTCATGATGATCATTTTCTCCTTTAGAGATAAACATCTTTTCAGTGCAAGGACCCATGATCACCAGACCCCTATTTTACTGCTATTGTTTTGTATTATTTGCCTCTTCATACCTTTACAGCTCTCCAATGACTGACATTACCAGTCATGCAGGAGTGCTCCCGCATTTTCCCCTATGCACACACATACATTTGGTGCCCGCTACAAACCATCTGCATTCCTGTGTTTTACTCAAAAGAGGTGATGTCAAAACTTTGAGAAAAGACCTGCTTGGGCACCTGGACTTTGAGAGATAAAGCCTCCTCATTGCCAGGGCAGTGTTAATTATTGTGGTTTGGAATTATCTCTTAATTATTGTGGAGTGGAATTAACTCCTTGCCAGAATTATGAGGTATCTCCTTTGGACTACCACTGCAAGAGTAAAGCAGTCAGTCTCAACCTTCTCTCTTCAGTGCTGAAGAGTGCTTAAGGCAGCTAGCTTTCTGTTTCAGGTGTTCGGCCACTCTTCCTTTCACCTCATGACTGTGGGTGTGATCATCATAACAAGGGTGAAGCAGAGTTGAACCCTGCGGCAGCAAAGAGCTATGGACTGTGACCTGGCAAAGATAACTGCAACTGGCTGATCAACACGACCATTGCCTTCCCTTGAAGAGTATTAATACTGGCCATCAAGGCTGTCCAGGGCTCTTTGGGCTGACAGTGGGACTGCCAAAGTGTGCAGTCCCTCAAGATATGGACAATCTCCCAGCTATTTTCCTGAGACTGAGTGTATGTTAGCTGCTGAGGTAATGATGAGTAAGATCAATTAGGATTGATTTGCCTAGTTCAAATGTTTGGGTAGGTAAAATTAGTACAAATTAGCTAGCTTTCTCTATTCACTAAGTAGTTACTGTTAGCATAAATTCTAGTGTAATTAGAAAAGAAATACTGTAGTTAAGCTAAGTTTATTTTAATAAGAATTGTTGCTTTGTACCATTGAATCTTGTGCAGTATTGAAACAAGCTGTGGTGTCATGCAGTAAATCTCATCCTCATCTCCCTTGAACCACATGAGGTCCACATGCAAAGATAATCGATAGTCCTGTGACAACAGTAATTTTTGCTCCATAAAAATTCTTTTACAGACCTTTTTTTGTTCACTTTTCTGCTGAACAAAATGTCCACAAATTATAATCAGGCTTAATCTGCCTCATTCTGTGTTTTTATAGAACATTCTTCTGAGCACTTCTCCAGTAGTACTTTATTTTTAATTAAAGTGTTAAACTGGGAAAGGGCATTGTGTGACAGAACCTCTCTTTCCCTGGCAAGTATTTAAACTCACCCTGACTAAACTAAGGTCTATTGTCAGGAGTTAATTATTACTTTAGGCATATTTTGCCGAGGAAAACATAGCTAATATTGTCAGTCATGAAGAAAGCTATAAGTTCTTCCAGAAGATTGTCTCAAGAGAAATAAAAACAAAAATCTAGAACAAGGACTGTGTATAAATGCCATAAACACCTCAGTGCATACTTATGGATATAAATTTTTCTGTATGAGCCACACAGAATCATCCATTTGATTTGGTTTGTACTTTTGATATAAGCAACATCTTAATAGATTTCTCAATATTTATTTATATTGCTTTTTTCAAGGTAGTTGATTAAAAAATATATTTTTCAGTTCTTGCAGTTAGCTGCTGTGCACTATATATACTTTATTTTACCAAATGTGATTTCAAATTCACTTTTTAACTGAATTCAGTGGAAAAAAACCAAAGTGCTACAGAACCTGCAATTGTCATACAGTTGCCTTCCACTTAATAGTATGCTTTGCTTGAAGATATATTATAAAGAGCTGACTTTTGATTTCTACCAGTTGTCATCCTTATTTAGAAGAAGAAAAAGAAAGCAAAACAAAATAGTTCCAATGAAGATCTGAATTGCTCCAGTCTTTCACTTCATATTTTCCTACCTCATCTTTGCTACTTGTGGATTTCAGTGATATTTCCATGCTAAATTCTTATGAATGATCAGTTTAATTTGGTTCTTGAAACTAATTAGCTCCTCATAACAGTGTGAAGTTATTGGGCTGCCCAAGTTCTGGCAGAGAAACTCCTTCCCTGTTGGAAACATCCACAATATCGTATCCTCATAGAATGCTGTCACTTGTCACACTCCCCTTCCTCCTCAGGATTCACTGCAAAGTCATGAGAAACTATGGTATGATTCTTATCTATGAGAAACTATGAGCTATATAAATATGCTTTTGCAGAATATTATTGACTCTTTTCATAAAGCCCAATTCTCTAGTTCCAAGTGAACTTAAGACTTATGCAGGACACACATGAAGGATAAGTATGAAATGTGGATTGTGCTACCTAATCTATAGAACCTCTACTGGAGAAAAGAATAAAGCCTTTTCTTCACCAATCCAATCCATAACCAGCAAATCGGTATGATCTCTTTCTCTTCAAGAAGATTAGACAGAATGATGTGCAATCATTCCTTTCTAGTTGGAAAAAGAAACCATGTACCGTTTGAGTAAATGCTATCAATCAGGATCATTTGGTGAAAATCATCCGGTGTTAATATAGTGAAAGAGCAATATTACATTATATCACAGAGCTTTTTTGCCCAGGTTTGTCAAGTTATTTCATAAAGATCTTACACTTTTCTACAGGAAAAGAAGAAAAAGAAGCAACAATTTAGTTACAGAGTTTTTCAAACTTTATATTTGATTTATTAAAACTTTATATTGGAACAATGAAACTATATAAAACAGGTTTTATAAGAAATCCCTCTATTAACTGTGCAGGTTTAGTAAGCTATAGTACGGCTACTGATATACTTGCAAACAAAGCTTACAGTCTTTTACTACCACAACCTGTGGAACAGAATCATAAACTACATCTCAAAATTGTTATTCATTTTTCTCATCTTCCTTTAGCTTTGAGAACAGAGAACTCTTGCCTTAAGGAATTTACTTTTATTTGACATGTTAGCATATTTGTATGATTTATTATGTGTGCTCTGGATGGCAGAATATTGTCTTGTGGCGATCCCTCATATAAAAAGCTTTTTTGAATTGTAGAATACTGGAGGGTTTGAGGTATATTTATTTAAACTAATGTTTCTGAAAAGGGCCTTTTTTCTTTTAAATTCAGAATTACTTTCTTAACAAAAATTCTGCTACTGAAGTGGATAGTTGCAATATATATAAATTGCAAATATAAAAACAGTGTTCAGGAAAACAGTGCTATGGTATTCATTTCCCTTTAAGGATAAAGATGAGTGTATAGAGACAAACCTAACAATGTAGTTTTTTCACCTTCTACTAAGGAATCCATGGACAACTTATGCCATATACTGTTTGTCTTCCAATGGTTTAATAACCTACAAGTTTAGTATGGCCCAACAAGTTCACTTTTCTTCTTCCTCCAAGGGACCTCTTTATTAAAATCTAATCTACATCTATGAAGAGTATGAAGAGTAAAGACGACAGTCTTCCCTGTGGTGAAGTTGTTCTCAGATTAATTCCCAAAGTTTGTTCAAATATTTAGGAAAACAGACCAACCAACCAACCAACCAAAAACAACAACAACCAAAAAAAAACCCAAACAAATACAGAAAAAAAGGGAAAGAAAAAGATTGCAACAACTTCTAAGGATAGTAGACAATGGATATAATGGATAGATAGAAATTGAAAATCAATTGTAAAAGGAAAAAAGAATGTACAACATAATGTGAGGCAATAAGAGGAGAAACAGAAAAACCTTTGTTAGTACAGCAATACACTGCAGAAAGAAGAAAAAAATTGTCTTAAACATACTAAAATAACAAGTGATAAGCAGTCTTAAATCTTTTTCTAGGCTTGTCATTATATCTAGTGTGACTGGAATAATAAAGATCATGTTGAGGTTCCTTGGAAACTGGAAATGCATCTTCAGTACTAATACTCTTGATAAGGTGAACAACAGGCATCAGTCATTTTTACTCTCTGAAATATGGTCATGGATGTCTTCCAGTCCCTTGCTCTGTGAATATGCAAAAAGTAAGTGCCTCACTTCTGTCCTAAGGGCATACAGAGTATGTGTCTATATCACACACTGAAGTGACTTGCCCAGTGTCACACAAGCCAGGATTGAAACCTGAAATTAAACCTCTAACTAAAAAGACTCCAATTAAAAATCCTAGACAATCTTTGCCTTATTCCTCTTTTATAAGTGGAAGAATTTTATACCTGTGTATGTCAAGTTGAATGACAGATCAAAGAAGAAGGAAAACAAGAAAGAGGAAAAAGTGCAGCATGCTCAGAAGAAGATAGATAGGATTTCAAGAATCTTTGATGCTGAAGTGGGCATTGGTAGAGAAATATTTTGAAGGTCAGGTAGAAGGTAAATAAATCACTTAAATGAAGGAAAGAAGTATGAAGGTCACAGGGATATTGGAAAAGAGGAGGATTATCAGCTAAGGAGGGGAAAAAAAGAAGGTCACCCTGAGAAAATGAGATCAGGGAGGAAAGAGTGAAGAGATTGGAGGAAAAATGGGCCTGAAATTGGACCAGAGGCCAATGAATAATCTGGGAAAAATATTTGTGACTGTAGGGGGTGCTGTATCAGGCCAAACTGGAAAGAATAAAGCAGGCAGAAGAGAGAAGAATATAAGGAGAAAAATATTGTTTTCTGGAAAAAAGTAGAATTTAAATTAATTTAAATTAAACTAGATTAAAAAGATGATAATCTAGGCCTAGAGCTCAACAATTCCATAAAAAATAATTGCTATGCTGGATATTAGGATTTGTAAAGAAAAACAGAGTTTAATAATTTATTTTCTGTTTGCATCTTGAAATATAAACTACATTAAAACACAAACTAGAATTTAATTGTGTCTTTACAGTCTGTGTATGATCTAGGAATATTATTGACTATAGAAGTTAAATTAACTTTTTGCCTATGCAGAATGGCTATCAGAAATTATAATGTCATAAACCTTCCTAGAGAAAAATAGTTAGAAAGAAAAAGGATTGTTATAGTAAATCTAAAGGCTTTAGAGACCTATATTCTGTATTTTGTTGGTAAAGATTTAAAAAGGAGGGATTCTAAAGAGTCACAGACAACATTAAGCCCAAGGGCAAAATTCAGGGTGTTCTTAATTCTGTCTCTAATACCCAGTCCACAGTGAATATATTCACTACATAAATCTTTTTTGTCAAACGATGTTTTTCTCATTTCAATGTCAGGATATATTTTAACTGTACAATAGGACCTTTTGTTGTTAGCTGTTTGTTTTGTTTTGTTTTGCTTTCTTTTTTCTTTTTTTTTCAAATGTCATTGTTAAGATACTAAGCATAGCAATATTTCTTTGACATGGAACTGCTGTTATCATGAACTTGTGATGAGATCAAAGAGACTGCAAGATGCTAAATGGCTTATGTAATGGATAAAAATGATTCTTGCTTGGAGGAAAAACAATTGAATCACAATGCAGGAGATGAAGTAAAGGAAGAACAATGGGAGAAAAGTACATCAGTCCAACACATGTAAAAGATTTGAATGATTTCATTTCAGATGAAAACACAAACTGTTCCATTTGATGGAAGACTGTGTTAGCCTGATTCCCCAGATCTGGCAAATAACAGGTATTGTCTCTTCCTGTGTGTCTAACTACCACACAGCTGGAAAAATACTGTTGGAGCTGCTGTGAGAAAGCAGTGCAAAATTAATAGTGTATCTGCAGTGTGTCTCCATTTGCCTGTAGAATCTAAATACCAACTATCACTTCTTGATAGGTTTCATATATATATATATAAAACAAAGAACAAAAATCAAAAAAACAAAAATGGAAAGACGTCCAGTTAGAATTTGAGGCTATTCTGTCAATAATAACTTACAGTGGGACATTATACAGGGAATCTGGAATCTACTGATTTGAATTGAAGTCCTATACCTTCATAGCTCTCTGTCTACATAAAGGATCCTAACTGCTTTCATGAATACTTAGATCATAATACCACTCAGCAGTTGGCTGTTTAAAGATCACACACAACCTCTAACATATGTCAGTACCAGAAATCTGACAACTGCTGTAATTCCATTCTTATCTTCTTTCTTTTGTCTTTTTCTTAACGGAATCCTACAGGCCTTATCTGCCTTAGATGGTGAAATCTTATTTACAGTTTAGAATGTTCCCCCCAAACAAGTTATAAAGGTTCAAACGTGCATATCACTGTATGAAGTAAAAGACTTTCCTTATTCTACTTTTTCTGCTGATTAACAGTAAAGATTTTTGCCATCTGTTCTGCTAAAAGATGTGTCCAAATTCTCCGCAACACCAGGGAACATGTTTTTGTAGAATGCATTATGATGAAATACTGACAGACCTAAAGATAAAAAGACATAGGATTTTTATTTATTTATGTAGGTAGTTTTAGCTACCCTGATATTTACTGGAGGGACAGCACAGCAGGACATAAACAATCCATGAGGCTTTTCGAATACAGTGATGGTAACTTTCTTGAGATGCATCCTTGAGTCCAAAGGAAAACTTGGAAGCAAGAAAATCTTACCCTTGGAGAAGGATGATCTGGTTAGAAAACACTTGAACAAACTGAACGTACAAATCTAAGGGCGCAGATGGGAAACACCCACAATTGCCAAGAGAGCTTGCCCCTGTCATTGCAAAGCTACTCTTGATTATCTTGGAAAGTCTGTGGTGATAGGGGAAGTTCCCTGTCTGGAAAACTGGAAAAGAGCAAATGTTGGAGAAGAGCAGGAAGGAAGATGCAGAAAAGTCCAGGTCAGCCAACTTTACCTTAATCCCTGTGAAAATATCTGAGCAACTAAACCTGTATACCATTTCTAAGGACAATAAGGTGCTTGGGAGTAGTCTGTATGGATTCACAAAGCCGAAGCTTAAGGAACCTGACACACTTCTATGCTAAGATGACTGGCTTGGTGGATGAAGGGAGAGAAGTGAATGTTGTGATCACAGTAATGGCACGAAGGGAAGCTGAAAGCAAGTCGCTAGTGGTGTCCCCCAGGGGTTAGTATTCGGTTCAACATCTTTGTTAATTATCTTGGTGATGGGACTCTTACCCCTCAGCACGTTTGCAGATGACAAAGGAGCTGCGAGAAGCAGTTGATACACCAAATGATTGCACTGCTTTTCAGAGAACTTTGACAGGCTGGAGAAAAGGCCTGATAGGAACATTATGAAGTTCAACAAAGGGAAATGCCAAGTCCTGTACCTGGAGAGGAAAAACACTAGATACCAGTATAGGCTGCAGCCAGCATCTGGAAAGCAGTTCTGCACAGAAGGACCTGAGAGTTCTGGTGGACAATAAGTTGAATATGAGCTTGCAATGTGTCCTTATGAAAAAAAAAAAAAAAAAGAGGAAAAGGAAGGAAGGAAGGACGGAAGGAAGGAAGGAA
>JAWLRI010000478.1:33215-47428 GCA_034781795.1 Crypturellus tataupa | reverse complement strand
TAAAAAAAAAAAAAAAAAAAAAAAAAAAAGGTAATACATAGATAGCAAGGGGCAGGGGGAAGTCAAGCGAAGGGCTTTTAATTGGAAATGGGTTTTTACAGATGGGCCTTGAAAGCTGAGCTAAACCAAGGCCAGCATCAAGGCAGCATAAGTGGAATAAATAGTGCTGGATGCTAATGTGAAGCTATATGAGTTATTCCAATTAAAAATATAGTACTCTACAAATTATGGAATAAAAGTAAATCACTGTCCCTTTTGTCTGGGCAAATCCCCCTCAGTTAGATTTCTTGTTGGTATGGATTCTTGTTTTCTTTTGTTTCTTTTTGGTGCATGCAAACCGCTGAGCAGAAAGGCATTTTCTATGTAGAGTAAGAGAACAAACAAGTGAAAGAGAGCTCAATTAAAGAGGCTAAAGTAAGCATTTTGTCCTTGTGTCAAGTAGCATATTACAATAATAATTGATAGGTGAAGTAAATAATGCATTTGTCTTCAGAAATCTTACTCCTTACTGTTACACGTTACTCAGGTAAAAGAATTTTCATCTCACCTGTCTTTAGCCCTCTAACTGAGCTGATGAGATCCTACAACTGCTAATAATCGGTGGTGTGACTATCATCAAATATTATAAAAGTTCATCTTCATCTTAGGAGACAGTTTTTGCTTCTTCTTTTCTCTTCCTTCTTGCTACCAAAAGAAGACCTCAGAAGTGCAGGCGCCGGCTGAATGGTAGAGATAAATTGGTTTCTCTGAGACTCGTTAGTTGACTCCCATGTATGACATAAGAAAATATTCTCTTTATTACTATAGCAGTGTTAGAAACACGCTAGTGTTTTACTAGTAGAGAATATTCAAACAAATAAGCAAACAAGCGGTTCTCTCATTTTAAATCACCATTTGCATAAGTAACAATTGCATTACTTTTGCATCACATGCAGAACATGGCTTTTTTTTTTAATCTGAAAATTTGGCACAACCTTTTGTTTGTTACTCCTTGCTACCTGCTCTACTCACTCTGCTTTGCTAGTTCTTTCACTATACTTGTTCTGTCCTTCCAGCATTTCAATTTTTTTTGGGTTGAGGATTGTAAGGATTACACATTTTGGATTTCACTACCTACAGTAAAGATGATTTGAGCTCTGAACTGCACACAGGCTGAATACTAAAGTGATTGCAGTCTACATGTGGAGTATTAACTACAAAGAATATGCAGTTCTCAATAAAAGATCCATAGTCTGTTTTTCAGTGAGGCCTGAGTTGGCAGGGTAATAAAAATCTCAGGCAGCAAGAAGTCCACTTCCTATGCATATCTATGGTCCATATGTTATTACTAAGGCTCTTTTCCTTTTATGGCTTGTGCTTTTATTCTCTATGCTGCAATTTACTTTTTAAAATATTCTTTTTTCACTTCAAAAATTTTATCATGTTTGTCTAATGAGTAACACTTATACCAAGAATTATATGATTGCTCAGAGACAGCCAAGGGCTCAAATAACTAGTGCCTTCAATGAAGCATGTTTCTCTAAGTGAGCATAGATATTTAAGGAGCATCACACTGTTTTATTTTGCCTTTGGGAATTGACACAGAGGGACTGCAGTGACCAGACATGTAGCTCTTATTAGTGTTACAAAATGGTACTTGGATATGGAGAAGTTGTGATCTGGAGAAGAGCAAATTAAAAATATTCTTTGGAGGGGGAAAATAGATTTCTAAAGAAGACAGTCTTTGTAGATTTTGTACCCACATGACCAACCCTCAAATTTTGTCAATGATACTGGTAATGTAGAGCAGCAGAGATACCTTATACCTGGATAGTTAATATCCATCTTATGACCTTTACAAACACTTGGCATGTGGTAAGACTCAGAAGCTTTATTTGTACTAGTGAAATTAGTTTTGTGTGAAAAGAAATGGGAAGATCACATCTTCATGTACTGAAAATCCTGCCACAGAAACTAAATTTGCTCGAATTACTTTCCTTGTTAGAAAAACAAACAAAAATCTTTAAACACTTACTTGGCTACTGAGTTTATTGTTTGATATATCTACTGAAGCAATTAAATCCACTTCTTTCTTTTTATATTTTCTTCTATTGACATAATAAAAGTAAATAATATCCATGACTACAATAGTGGTATGGAGTCCAGCAGAAATATTCACTGATATGAGGACCACACTTCTTCATAGGGAACAGAAAAAATATAAGATGCCTACTTCTTGGCTTGTCCTAGTGGAAAAGATTTCCTCAGTTTAATCTTTTAAAGCAATGACATCATGGTGCATAATTAATGCATCAGCTTTAAGCCTTTGCTAACTTTTTGGACAGCTTTGTCTCAGCTACACTCTTTCATTAACCTTCCTGGTGTTATTCTTGTCTGATCCCTCATTATAGTGATCACTGTTGAGATTGTTAACATTTGCCTCAGCAAGTAGATAACATTCCCTGGACTCGGTAATGGGAACAGCATGCTAATGTTAATTATAGCAAAGGCATTTGTGAAGCTTTTAATGACAACCTCTATGTGCTGGCTTCCCAGACAATACTGAATTGCAGTTCTTTGCTAATATTAAGACAAATCCATTTTTAATATCGTATCTTCATTTAATACTAAAAAAAAAAAGACATTCAGCTATTTCTGTCTAAAATGTACAGACAATTTTTCATATAAAATACTATTAAGTTTTACAACAATTTTCAGTCAAATTATCTGAATAATTGCTTCCATTTGACCTATTTTAGATAGCATAGTGAAAGGGTTGTTTGTTGGGTAAGTTCTAAAAGCAGCAGGTGGGTGCGTTAAATCACATTAACTAGCGAAAGATGCCAAATTTATTTTGTACCAGGACTGCAGCTACATCATATGTGTTTGAGTGTACTTAACTGTGCTTTGCAGAAGTGTATCTGATTCCTGACTTCCTCATGTTGTACCAAAAAAAAAAAAAAAAAAAAAAAGAGGTAGAGGTATGTGTGAATTCTTTCTTTAGAACAGATGACATTCATTTCTGTATCTGTCAGCTGGATTTAGAGGGAAAGATCTGTTTACAAATGGATGTTGAAGGATTCCAGTTTTTTATCACTAGGAGGATGACTTCAGTATTTACTGCAGAATAAACTATCTGTGGAATAGCACGCTTCTGATAAATGCAATAAGAACATGTACCAGCTAAACAGCAGTTTTGAAGAAATCCTGTGTAAAAATATCCTTTTCTTTCTTTCCCCTCTTGACTCTCTTTTTCTTTTTTTCTTTCCTTCTTTCCTTCTTTTTTTTTTGCTTTTTTCTTTTTTCTTTATTTCTTTGTTTCTTGTTTTCTTTTTCTTCCCTTCTCTCTCTATCCCCGCCAAAGTAAAATAAAAAAAAAAAAAAAAAAAAAACCCAACACTTTGATTACAGGGGAAAAAAAGAATCTGGAAAGCATATTTTTCAAGATTAGCTGTTGAGAATTAGTCTTTCCAACAACAGTAGGCTTTTTCCACAATTTCCAAGGCCTAAGTAGCAGTGGTACAATTTCTCAGTCCTGCATCCATTGAAAAAGAACTTGTACAAATCAACAGGAATAAAAGCAGATCAGAACTGCAGATCTCAAGGAAGAGAATGTACATGCTAAAACAAGTCTAAAAGGAGGCTCAAGTAGAATACCTGAATATAGAATATAGAAGAGTAACTCATGGGCCAGGAAAAAGTGAACGACAAAACTGCTGAAGTACAGGAGCTCTGCTGACGTGCCAGATAGATGGCAGAAAAGCCTATGAGTGATGGCAGAAACGCTTGTCAGAAAAGTGATTATGAGACTTTGGGTACTTTCCCCAACAAAAAAGGAAAAGGGAAGGTCATGTGAAAGCAGGACAGTCCCACTTTGCAAACTGTTTGCAAAGATCCAAACCACTAAAGAACTGATACACTTGCATAGCCTGAAGGTACTGGAAGGATCAGCTTGCGAGAAGGACTGTAGCACAGTCAAGTACTCCCTTTACAAAGGATATAAAGGACAGAGTCTGTCAGTGATGAGTTGAGCAGGGACCAGGAAGGACACCTGAGCAACTCCTCTGAGTGGACCATGATGTGACTGTCCCTTTACTCCCCTTAACCGGAGACGCTGGACTAAGGTGACCCCTCGCTGAGATTGAGTGTCCCCTGTACTTTCAGAGTGTAGAAAAGCTGTCATATATTTTTCAGTCCTTGCAAGGTTGAGAGTGCCTATGTATTAAAGCTGTAGTAAAGCTATAGAAACCTGTTTACATTTTAACTTGGATTTTTATTTCTTTTTTTATTGGAAAAAGCAGTGTATTCCATTCTAGTTGTGCTAATTGCTAATTCCTGCTTACTAATTGATCAACCGAATCTATAACAATTTCACCAGTTAATGATGAATGTTGTTATTGAAAAGATCTTGCACTGGTGGACTGCGGTTATCACTCCTCTGAGTTATTTTACTGTCTTCTTTAACAACAGATAGTGCGACAGTATCTGAGCCCCTTAAACATATTACTTCTAAGAACTAAGGGTTTTCTAAGCTTGTGTACGTATATGATAAATTGTGTATACGATAAAATGTGCTTGCATCTATCTATATGTGTCTATAAATACATAATGCATATATGTGTGTACATACTTAAGAATACTTTTTATATAAATATATAACAGACAAAAATATCTCCATATCTCTGAAGTTTAAATTCATCATACTTAACAGATTACTTATCATGAATTAATCTGCTCATTTTCTCTAATTCTGTTGATTTAATTTATCATACTACCTTCAAATAGTTAAAGGAAAGAATTATGTGTAGGCTTTTTGTGTGTGTGTGTCTTTTTTCTTTACCAGAAAATGAATGGTTTATATTCAAATCAGAATTTCAGTTCTCAGAGAAATCTCTTCAGCTATGTCTTTTGCCTTCCTATCCCATCAGAGACAGACCATATCTCATTATTCTTATAGCAATAGAAAAGTTTTACTTATTTTGATCCCTGCATATATTGCATTGCAAGCAAAGAGGCACTAACCTCTCCAGTGAAAGAAAATGATCAGATTTCAGGTCTCATTTTAAAATGTAAATAGAAAATCCACCCCGAGGATTACCTCCTTATGGAACTATGTGCTGTTCTGTGGAGATTTCTTGTTCCTCTCTGTCACATTAAACATGTAAATTTGGTACTTGATCTGTGACAAAATAAGTTGTCCAAGAGAGCATTATACAGACTTTGTCATGTTCTGTTCACTGTGTAGATTTGTTAATTGCAACTGAATTTAAATATATATCTAATACATATACAACTGATATGTAGTAAGCTAGAGAATTAGAGATGCTTATGATGGGAGTGTCTAGAAGACAAACAAATCAGGTCTGCTTTCATTTAAAGACAAGCAGTTATCTAGACTTATACTCCTTTAGCAACTCACTCCACGCTGACAGCTAGGTCTTACCATTACTTCTGCCCATGTATGCAAACTGTTGGTCTTTAAGAATCATATCCCTAATAAGCTGGGAGTTTGCCATAGCAAGGACCTTGCAGTTATGTTTTTTAATGTAAGTATGTACCTATGTAGTTATGGACTTTAATAGTTTTCCCCTCAGGTGTCAAAGTCAAGGAGGTCAGAGTGGCAAGTCTGTCTATCTGCGCTCTCTTGCAAACTTATGTTGTTCTCTGCTGTCTACCTTGAAAATTCAGTGACTGCTTTACTTTGTTTTGCATATTTGCTCATACCATTTAAATGCCTAAAGGCCATTTAAATCTCAAAAAATCATGTGTTTTTGTCCTTTGGTGATCACCTTGCTCACTGATATTAAATACTTACATACTTTACCTTGCTGTACTATCACAGTGTTACAAAAAGCCTTATATTGCTTTTGGTTACACAGTTTTAGCAGCTTCTTTTTTGGTTTCAAGGACAGCTAATATTAATTACTTCTGGCTTAGTGCACTTACAATTTATAGGGGTCACAGGCCTCTGATGTGACTACCCATTTGTTTAGCAGATTGCTGTGAAATGGTTAAGCAGAATCAAAATTAATGAGAAATCAGGAAAGAAGAAGAATCAACTGCAATGTCTTCTTCCCTATCCTTTCCTTAAAAGCACGTTCATTTCATGGCTTTGTCATCTCAAAACGTTCATTTCTCGTAAACTGGTTTGCAAAAAATGATGTGATTATTGTGAAAAAAAAAAAAAAAAGTGTGTGGGGAGAAATGTCATTAGCTATCTTCCCTCTTGTTTACCTTACTACAGGCTTTGATCTGATATCAAGTTTTCTTCCGAAAACTGTAACTTCCTGCTTTGTTTTATAATAAAACTTGAGATGATGCTGAGATTTGCATGATATCTAAAACCCTAGGTTTTAAGATAGAAAAGCAAACATAGTTATAAAATTACTGAATTATCAGATTTTCTTTCAGTGAAATATCATGTCAAAAGAGGATGGACATAGTAAAATATAACTCCACTATTTACAGATCAGAGAACATTTAGTCCTATTTTTTTTAGTAAATAAAATACTTCATATAATTGTGATTTATTGTGAGCTTTTCAAGACCAATAACTCAAAAACATTCTCTTCTCTCATGAACCTAATTCTGTGCAGTCCACTGCTCATATATTGCTTGGTAGTGACTGAAGTCCCAAAGAAATCCCGTTTAATTATAATCACCTGCTTTACTTAGTTTGCTGTCATGTAACAGTCAATGCAAACCAGGAATAATTGTCAGGATCGAATATGCACACAGACACACACCTATGTGGACACTTGTGTCTCCACATGTGACAATTCTATATGTACATCTATATGTACATATTGAGTTGTTGACATGAGCCATTTCTGTGCCTGTTTTGCTGCTATCCTATGACACTTTATTTGCTAACTATTGTTATGGAGAACTTTGTACAGTGTGTTCTAAGGCTTTTTGGCCCTGTAATGTTTTCCATTTTTCTTGATGAAAAATCCAGCTTATCTTAGGTTCTTTCTACTATTTTATCATTCCCCAAACTTTCTTCTCTCTCAGTTTGTTGCAAATTTTTCTTGCTTTGAACTTTTTTTTCCTGAATTAATCTGATTCTAACTACTGATCGTACTCTCTCTTTCTGTCCTGTATGGCGTTAGTAATCACTTAGAACACCTAAAGCAGGTCCCTTTAGTCTATAGTTCCTGTTGGTCTATTTGATCTAGCAGAGATCCTTCCAGCATTTTTTTTTTCTCTGAATCCTCTCAATTGGATTAAACTCGCTGAAAGGAACAACATCTCATTCTAGTAGAGTTTTCATGCAAGTTGTTCATTGTGAACCAATAAATTAGTGGCCAGTTTTTCTCTTCAGTTTGAAGTAGATGTCTGCCTCACCAGTTCAATGGTCCCAGATATTTCCTTAGCTGGTGTAATGTGAAGTAAAGGTACTGTGTTTTCCCATCTCATAAGAGGAGAAGCAATATTCTTTAAATAAATTGTTTTCCTCTCAGTAAAGCTCTTCCAACGACATGATGTCGAGTTATGTGGTAAGTGCACAGTAGAGCTCTAAATATAGAATAAATATAGTAAATAGTGTATGAATTTTTATTCAGAAATGCCATGTTATATAACTTAATAATGTCTCCGCTGCCTCGTTCTTCATTTCTTCTTTAATAGTTCTATTATCATTTCTTTTCTTTGATAAATTCACATTATATCCAACTGAATATTCCTTTACAATTTATTACTCCATAACTCATCTACCTTTCCTTTTCTTAAGATTGGAAAGGATATTAAATTGCTAATTACTTTCTATTGTAGTACTGGAAAATATTTTCTCAGAGATATCAATCTTTTGATGGGAAGGGAGGGAGGTAATGCTGCAATTATAATCTCACCATATCTTTGATATCAAATAAGAATGATAACTATTTACTGCTTTCAGTAACCACATTTTATCTGAGAGTACTTAATCATGTTATTTTATTAAACAGTCTCTTTGCTTACTAATATCTTAACCCTCAGATCATTCAATGTTTGTTTTCAGATGCTTACATAAATGTCTTCTAATATTAGTTCCATATAGTTCTAAAATTAACAGTTCAGCTGAAATGGTTTGTTATTTTCTTTGTACCCCATCACCCTTCACTTGGACATATTTGGAGGGTGTTGGATTTGTTTGTTTATTTGATTTGTTTGTTTATTTGTTTCTCCTCATTGGGAATCACACTCTGTGTGGTTGAGTAATAAATGTGCCCATCATGCTTCTCATTTTTCTCAGATAGCATTGTTTGTCCCAGATTCCTTGACAGAACATGCTGAGGTTTTATTCTGAAGGATGTAGCTTTCAATTCCATCAAATAGAATAAGGCGCACTGTTATTTAAATATATATATATATATATCAGTCTTTGTGTTGTGAATCTGGTCCATCACTGAAGTGCAAGCACCTATTGAAATGCAAATGAGCAGCTGCCCAAAAGCCTGAGCAAGTCCTCAACCCCTATTAGGAGTCTGTGTTTTATTTTGTAATTATGTGTAGGATGTATGCATTTTTCTAACCTTTCCTAAACATCAGAGACATTTTTTCATTTAAATTTTGAATTAAAACTGTCAAATATGCTTTGCCTAGCAAACAAAGTGGGATTTAAATGTAATTGCACACACTATAAAATGCCAGCTGGCGTAGCAGGGTTATCTTGTTTAATTGGGGGCCTATCTCACAGGAGCACTGTTAAACACACTTTTGTCTCATTTGATGCATTATGTGACTGCTTTACAGTGCCTTGGGCCTAACAGCTCAAAAGATTGGGGCATCTTTCAGAAGAGTATGTAGTATTTTCACTGCCCCAGTTATTTCGTGGTCGGCCGTCTTTCTGCTTCCATTATTTATGAACAGTTTAATCTATTTAGTGTTTTCATAAGTGCTCATTAGGGATCTCTAGACGCTGTGCTAAAGATTAATAACTATAATCACTGAGGGTAGTCATGTGTCAGCAAGGGCCCTAGGAAGTGACCGTACTTGACCTTTTAATTTTAACAGGAAGGAGAATGAGCAATAATATGTCGGGTTTTGTTAGAGTCTGTGATGTGGGAAAAAAAAAATCAGTTCTTGCATTCAGTTGCTCCTGTGCTTCATATTAAAACCTACTTCGATGTAGATATGGTCATCACAACTTCATCGGTGGTTGTTTTTTTCAAATCACCTTTCACAACATAAAACAGTGTTTTGCTGTATCCTTTTATAATCCTTTAGAAGAAATTGAGAGAAAAGAACTACCCACCTGTCCCATTTCTCTCTTCTTTTTTGGGTGAGGAGGGGTATAGTTAATTATGTTTTGAGAATAACCATATGATTGCACATCTTTGGTCTCGCATATGCAAGTTCAGATTCCATGGAGTGTTAAATCATACACATTAGTGAGTATTTCCAAGGCATAGCCCAGTCATGAAGGCTACATGTGGTGGCATAGCAGGCATAGGGGTTATATACCCCTATACCCTCATATAACCCCTCATGATATAGGGGTTATGTGGGCTGAGCATTCGTGATCACTTGTATCCTGCTATTGGGTGGATTTTGAAGTTAAAATAGTCTTTGTAAATGACATGAGCAAAAATTACTCCAGATTCAAGTGACCATTCTTATCTAGAGATTCAGACAGAAGACTGAAAACACTACAATATACAAGCAATATATATGAAAAAAAGAAAGTCTTTGAAATGCCCTCGACTTACTTGAATGCGTGACACACAGAGATGCCTTGTCTTTTTCTGACTTCTGTGCATTATTCTTCCCCTTAATTGTTAGTCTGATTCAAATTCAGATGAAAGAAAAATCTTTTTGATTTTGTATAGGCAGACCATGAAGGAAGATTTTTTTCTGTTTTAAATTTCACAGTTATGTATACAGAACTGTGGTTAAATAGATAGCATAAGAGAAAAAAAGTGGATTTTCCTCCTTGTATGTCTTCGACATTGGCTGTCAAATTTTCCTCAATTTCCCCATGAATATAAACAGGTAATTGTGGTCCTGTTCTAGAGTACTCTGTAATCCATTCAAAATACAAACTAGTATTTTTTTTTAATAGGTTGTATATATTTGCATATTGCTACAAAGATTACATTCGCTTTTCTTTTTCTTCTCCTGCCAACAGCTGTTCACAGTGATTCCTTTATCTGTGAAAGTTGCTAAGTTTTTAAGAAAATTCCTAATGTTTTGTTCCATTTATGAAAATGTATTGATTGAAGATATGCTAATAAGGTTGCATTTCAAAAGTTCTATGCTCTTTTTGTATGGATCTTTGCACATTTTGGGAAAAATATGAAAATAAGAAAATATGCTAAGATGTGAGAATAACAACTTTCTGTATTCAGTTTTCCCTGTGCTATTAGCAGGTAGGTCTGCTGTGCAACTTATTTGATGCACAAATTCAGCTATCCTAATAAAAGCTATTAGATATTACTTCTTCTGTTCAAACTATTTTTGTTCTTTATTGTTTAGTCTACATTATGTTTAAAATCTGGTAAAATAAGCTGTCCTTGTTCTCTTCCCCATTTCTCTTTCTCTAGTGATCCTGTCAAGTTCTAGTTCAACAGCTTTTTAAATGGGACTAAGTATTAATCTTAACCATTTAAATAAACTTATGTATGATTTGTATAAGTTTTTTTTTCTGAGTTAAAACACCACTTCAGCACCTATAAGGAGAAAAAGATGTCTTTGTTGGTTACATTATGGAATATTCTTGGATACACTGCATGAGTTAATTAGGTTTTGTTTTTAATCATATAGTGGTACAACAATAGGTACACTAGGGGAAAAAAAAGAACAAAAAAACCCAAAGTCTCTTCTATCAGTCCTTATGGGTATTTCAAGTAAAATTAACTGGGAAAGAAGAAGACTTCCTGAAGTCTTTCCAAGCTGTTCTTAAATTAGTAGAACTAGAATTTGGATTCACATTCTTCACTTCGGTATATACACTACCAACCTCCTTGATCCTAAAAATCAGAATGTCTTAAAAGTTAACTGAAAAATGCATGTGACACATTATATGCCCATTTTGTGGCACTTTTTAGGGCCAGTTCCTTAGGTTTGGATTTCTAATACCTCAGGCAATGCTTTGAGGAAAACTTACACCATTTTCCTTCTGTGTTGATACTACAGCTTCTGTATATGCCAGAGACCTCTAACAAATGTACTCAACTATAATCAGCTCCCAGCTTATTCCCTTAGAGTGCAAGGTATTCAGGCCACTGTGTGGTCTTACTCCTGGCTCTAGAAAACATGGGCTATACAGTGTATGCTTAAAAAACATTGAAATCAGAGGCAGTTTTTATCCGTAACCTCAATTACCTTTGATGGGCTTTGCAATAGGTTTCAAGCAAAGGCATTTGCTGAAGGTTACAACTTGTACCGTACAGAAGCAAGGATGCAATTATACCTTGCACATTCAGGTATCATCGGACGGAAAGAAAAATCACAGTTGTAGCAGAACAACAGTTCACATATGGTCAGGTTCATTTTGGATCTCTTTACCTGAAATCAGATTTTAAAATTTAGATTAAATCATGAGGTTTTATTGCAAAAATACATAATAATGTTTCTGAGGGTAGCTTTTATATGTAGTAGGAGAGGGAATGTCCCCGTAGATATATAATTTTCTCTGACATCTTCCTAATGCCAACATTTCACAATCCCTAGACTTAGCAAAAGATCCTGGTAACGCCTCTCTAGCAAGTTGCTGCTGGAGGTGGATGGGGGATTTTTTGCCATCTGTTCCTCCTGGATTTCACTATCATTTGACCTGGCAAGAGCAGGGTATGCCCTCACACGCAGGAGACACAGCAAGGACCCAGGAGCTGTGCTCCCAACAGGAGTAGTGATTTTGATCGGAGGAATCTTTTTACACAAATGAAGGAAACAGGTTTTTTGAGAAGTAAGAAGGGTCAGTGCAAAGGTCTCTCAGAGTCTGCCTTGCACCTGCTTTCCTTTCTATTATTTTTAAACAATAGTGATTTTTTTCCCACTGAATACAAGGAGCTGTACAAAAGCACATTTGTTCTCATTTCACAGCCCATGAAATGCAGGAGAAACTTTCTACCCTGCAGTTGAAGTAAAATCTAACATTGCACATCTAAAGAGTCTCTCTGAATTTCAACATCTATTAAGAATTTTTACTAAATCAGATAAAATTTGTACCTGTTCTTAAACTTATTAACAATTTAAAAGCTGCCTCATTTTCCTTCAAATTTTAATTTTACAGACTCTCACTGCTAGGTACTTCATCATGAACTACACCAGGAAACTCAGAGAGAGGAAAAATGTGAACCCAGTAATATTTGGCTAAGCATGCTGCTTCAGAAAGAATTCGTAAATGTTAAGTTTATCAGCATGAAAATAGAAGTTAAGGTGATACTGGGTTGTTTAATTTAGAATTACTTAGTATCACAGTGCATTGATAATGTTATAAAATATTTTGAATGTATTTTTCCTCTCTGTATTTGCAGGCTTGGTTAACAGGTTCATTCTTCTATCTGTAAATCATAACGATCAAAGAACTGTAACTTAAAAATCTAAATAATAAATTGTTGTGCTGTTGTTCCTTAATTTAACAATGAAAATAGAGAACAATGAAATCCACAAAAATGCCTACTGCAAATCTAAAAGTAAAAAAGGAGACACATTTGTAGTATTATGGTAAAAGTCTGGGAAACAAAATTACATGTTCTATAAAATGTCAGAAATCGGCTACAGAAGTCTGGAATTATGGAAAACAGTATCCAGGAGAGAACTTTATTACAACAGTACTACAGAGAATCATAGTATCTCAAGGCTTCTGCACTTCAATTGAAACATCTTTCTTTGAATTATAATATTTTTTTTTCAGGATTGTATAAATAAATTTCAAAAGAGAAATGCAAATGAACAGGGATCCAGAAAACATGACCTTTAAAGAATAAATAAATGAGGTAATTTTTTTTAGTTTATAGAAAAAAAAAAAGAGATGTGGTCACTAATTATTTTTACACATCTAAAGAAGATATTTTAAGAAGAAAAGGAGGCTAGTCTGCATGGGAGAAGAAATCTTAAACTGCTGTGAGGATTGTTTATATCATGCCTTAGAAAAAACTTTCCACAGTAAGAACTGATGAAATTTTGGAATAAAAGATTATATTACCTCAGTCATTGGAAATATCTAAAGGCAAGTTTCACAACATTCTGTCTGGAGCAGTCCCATTCAGGACCACCAGTCTAGATGATGCACTGCAGCCCTTTTGAGTTCTGGGATCAACAGAAGTAGATCAGTGAATCCCCATTCAAGATCACTTCCTGAGGATGTACACCTATATTTTCCCAAATAAGCACTTAACAAGACCTTTTTATTGGACAATAAGCAGTACTCCTGTCACTCTCTCTTCTTTACCAACCACAAATCTCTCTTCTTTACACATTTTACTTTATAAAATATGAAGTACTTATAATCACTATAAATTCAAAGAACAAAAGAACCTTTGTAGTACATAAGGCTCAGAATCTACCTCTACTATAAGGGGAGAAAAGTAATCAGATACATTCAAAAGAAAGAATGATGAGCAGGTACTCAGTCAATCTGTTATGGTGTTCTTCAAAACAACAACAAAAACCATCTTTATTAACATCCCCAGTTTTCAGTAGTTTAAGACTATTGGTTGATACTTTTGGGATGAAATATCTATATCAATTTGTAACTTAACAGTTTGTTGACTAATTTGACCAGTCTTGAAAATTAAAGACAAATGGTCAAGATAGCTGTGAAACTGATGCTTTCTTAGACCTACCTACAATGAACTACTTATATCTATATTGTTTTAATATATCTCTAAATTTATTTCCTATGATTTCTAACCTTCTATGAAATACAAAGAATAAAAAGGTTTAATATCTCATATTTTAGACTGTTTTAGCACTACACAAATGATTCCTTTATGAAATGGCAGCATTTACATTCACTATGTGTTTTGGATAATTAAGAAATTATACTGCAGGTAGAAAGCTTAATATAAATCCTCCTGAGATAATGTGTGCTGCAGCTCAAGTAGGGTAAACCCTTCAAAGTTCCCTCATTCAGCTTACTCACCAAGCTGTCACAAAGGGAACGTGATACACTGCTGTCCAGGAGTGATGAAAGTCATATTACGCTAAAACTGATGGCCAGAATCAGTCTACAGCTTTCCTTTCCTTTCCTTTCCTTTCCTTTCCTTTCCTTTCCTTTCCTTTCCTTTCCTTTCCTTTCCTTTCCTTTC
>JAWLRI010000478.1:8180-27885 GCA_034781795.1 Crypturellus tataupa | reverse complement strand
TCCCTTCCCTTCCCTTCCCTTCCCTTTCTATATACTAGACACCTAACATGCCTGAATTTAGTATTATAAAACCTTATCAAGATTTCTTGTACCTACAAACCTACTTTAATAAATTTATTTTCCACTCCTTTATAGAGTCACAGAAAAGCTCTTCCCTAGAGACTCCTCCCTGTGCTGAGACTATCACTTGAAGCACTTACTCTTCTGCAACTCTCACCAAATGTAAAACTAAAAGTAATCTTGAAGACGATGTCTCACTGTTTCTTTCTTTATTGGTCATATTCATATGTAGCTACTCAGAAGTTAATTTCTTTGCCTGAGCTCTCATTTGTGCGAACCTAGTATTTTATACTACACAGTTTCATAGTCTTCTTGTGATTCCATTTACTAAGATCATCCACTTCTAGCTGCAGGGCACAGAGATACTCCTCTGTACCAGTGGCATCTGATGATTTTATACCCTCTAGAAATTTCCAAATACCTTTGTCATTTTGTGACATGATCTCAAATAAATAAATAAATAAAATACAAACAAAATTAAGACTAATATTCAAACTGGGCAGGAAAGAAGAAAAAACGAATTCAAAAAATATTTTTGAAATAATGCAAGCAATATTTGATCATGGAATAAAGGCAGTTGTGGTCACTTGACCACATATTCCTTGAGGTAATTTTTAAATCTCTATCATATACCTGTTATTGTACAATGGACAAAAGTCCATAAAATATAATTGTATATGAAATGTAGAAAGAAGCAGTAGGTCTCTACTCTGTAAAGCATTCCTCTTTCTTTGTTTACCCAACCCTATTTCAGGAATAGTTCATGTAGTCATTTGTCATTCTTGACTGATGTATATTTTAAAGACAAAAAGATTTTTAAGAAACATAATTCAAACCAAATAAGTAATTGTCTTTTCCAGAATTACTGGCATTTAGTACATTTTGAGCTTGCGAATTTCTCCATTTAAAAGACGTGAATATGAAAAGAAGCTTCTTTTGGATTCATTAATCACTTGAATTCCTCGCAACAGGAGGGTTTACCTGCTTCTTTCTATTGATAGGCTGATAATTGTTTAGCTGTGCCTTCTAAACTGCAAATCTGTGCTCTAACTGCTCCTCCTATCATGTAAAGACCCAACAAACTTCTAATTCTCCTCTTTCTAATAACAAACTCCAATTTGTGATTTTTTCCTGACATACCAAAGTGGACCTGATAACTTTCATAAAGGCAATGTAGAACAATATTCAAGTGCTATTTATAATGTATAGCAAGTGATTTAAACCAGAAAACCCCCACAAAGATATGCTGAGTCATAATTGCACACTATTTAATGAGAAATCATTACTGTACAATTAGTAGTGTTTTAAATTGCCTAACATCCTGGCAAGGCAAAACAGTCTGACTACCCAAGTCCAACCGTAGTTTTAGATTACCAGGAAATAATTATTTTATTTATTTCCTAGGAAATTATCAAAAAGATCCTGAAGACTCAGAGTCTGTATTCAGAGAGTCATTATTTCTTCTTCTGTTTGCGCAAATAGCATAAAGTGACTCTAATTTTAGCATAATGACAAGAAATAACTGAAAGGAAATTTATGTGAATGTTCTACTTCCTGACTAATATGATGGCTGAACTAAAAACACAGTTTTGGTTCAAACATGTCACTTTATTCATCTGAAAAAAGACATTCAGAGGTTTAAGCTCTGAAATAAATTTTATTTATTTCTTGAATTGAAAGCTGATTAAGTGGAAAGCTTTCATGTCGCACAAGGAACATCACAATGACAATTTCTGGCTTTGTGTAAATGCATTTTGGGTTAGACTGTGCTATTTGCAAATATATTGTTTCTTGGATATACGTTTCCCCTGACATAAAGAAGGAAGCACAATAAAGTTTTGTGTAACTTTCATGAAAAGGGAGAAGAACAGCCGGGTGTGAAGGAGCACATAATCTCAAACATGAAGAATGTGGTACCAGTCCTCCTAGACCTCAGATATTGCCAGTTGATTCAGCAGCTGGGAGAAGTGATAAGTGAAGAATTGGCTTGGCCCATGTCCACTGCTAAGGCAACAGCACCTGTGGTGACTTCAATTTGCTCCTCGAGTGATGCAGCTAAGCCTTTTCTATCCCCGCTTTAGCTTATTGGGCTAAATGTTTACAGGGTACTTTAAAAATACAGATGTACCATAATGGTCCATCTGCAACTTTAAAAAAAATATATAATTAATCAATCCACAATGATTTCATAGATGAAAATAACTTGTTCAGACTTTGTGGAAGAAAAAAATAATCCAGAAATTCTATTTCCTCAGTTTTGCCTTTCATATTTCTGAGATAAATGATGCATTTTAAAAAAAGCTCACAAAGGCATTTAGATGTAATGTATCTTCATGATGAAGCTGCTAAGTAAGTTATAAAAATATATCAGGTGTGTTTACAGGACAGTAATATTGTGTTTCAAAATGAATCTGAAGCATATGCCAGATTTTATAAGCATTGTATAAAAACAGAATGTTTGCTCCATTTTGTTCTTTCTCAATTTATTACTTCGAAGTGATCATTGATACATTTGCAACAAGTTTTCACAGTGCTTAAGTCTGCTTATGAAACTTTTATTTTTGTTGATTGTAAGGAATGAAAAGAGAAGTTTGGAGTGAATAGAAAATTAAGACCTAGGTTTTCTATTATTCCTTAACAAAATTATGTATTTGGCTGCTGTTACTTCAATAACTTTTTTCATTATGATTTTGTCCAGGAGGCATAATTCCAAATGCATTAATAAATAGGGAAGATGTTGCCAAACACATACCCATGCATTTTCAGTTAACTCATCCTTTCTTTTGTCCACTTTCCTTTTTGATAAGGAGTATTGTTACTGTTGTTTTCTTTCTGAGTCCTGTGTTATGTACTTGGATCCACTAGACTAAGAGACTCATTATCTGTAAATTTGCCATATTTAATATTTAATCCTAAAGATTTGTGTGGTTTTGAATTTCTTCTGTTTTTACTTTGTAATAAATTTGGTAGCTAAACACTAGTAACAAATCAGTTCGGCTCAAAGTGTAATCAGAGTGACAGTAACTTGTACAGGGATCTGTTCCAGCTAAAGATAACAAATGAAAGGTGAATGCAATATGATCGCTTAATTTGGAAACATGCTTTTGAATGATTTTGAGTGGAAAGTAATACATGTGTTTTCTCCCTATTTCAAATTTATAGAAACAGATTTAGGATTGAACTGCACTCTTTTATGTTCCAGAGGTTTTCTACACTATGTCTCTTTACTTTTGAATGACTTTTTTCTTTGTGCATGTGTTCTTAAACATATTTCCTTTTATTTATAATGTATTATTTGCTTTGTGATGATGATAACAGGGCATAGGTAAGCTTGTCAGAAAGCATATACAATTTACATCTATTACATCCATGTTAAGATGTTATAGTTTGGATGGATGGACAGACAGGTAAATATTGGCTGGATGAGAAGGGCCTGCTGGGTAGTGTTAATGTAATATGCTCTACCTGAAGGCCAGAATCAAGAAAGAGAAGCCATGGCCATGGTGACAGCAGTGAGAGGAGCAGTAGCAATACCAGGTAGCCCCAAGGGCAACAGCATCGTGGATGTTGTGAGTGGGGGCATGGTCCTGAGCACGGGCCAAGAAGGGATAGTTGCCTCTACTTGGCCTTGCCATACTCCTTCTGGACATTGACTCCTGTGTTGGACCCAATGCAGGAGAGATATCCATAAAACAGAACAGGTCTAGCTAGAGAGGCCTCTGAGCCATTGGGTCTGGAGTCCCTGCCCTGTGAGGAGATACTGTGGGGATGGACCCTCCCATCTGGAGAAGAGATGGCTTCAGGGCACTTTCTGGCAACAATGTGGAAAGGAGCAAGAAGAAGGGGTCAGCTCCCCATAGTGGTGTTTGGTGGAAGAGCTTTTGTGCAAGTACCAGGTCCATGACATCATCACTTCAACATGGTCCATCCAACATTTATTATTCCTTAACATGACATCCTCCATAAATTTCCTTGATCACTTGTGCCCTGCTGTGATGTCTCTTGCAGCAGAATTCAGGGAGATTGAAGTTACTATATGAACCATGGTCAGTGACTCAAAGATATCCTTACTTTAAGGAAGGTTTCATCCACGCACCTGGCTTTGATGTGGGAGGTCAGTAACGCACTCCACTATTTGGTGTCTCCTGATACTCTGGTCTCTCTTCTGACCTGACCCACCAGCCTTCACCCAAAGTGTTACCCATCCCAGGAGACGTCTGATACACCTTATCTGCATCACCATGGAGAGAGTCAGCCATCATTATTCCTGTCTCCTTCTCCCAAAAGTCTTCTCTGTTGCAACACTCCAACTCCGTGAGAGATATCCACCACATCCCAGTTCTTCCAGTGATGCTGTAGATCTTTGACCACACACTACTGTGTGGTCACTAACTTCACACTAACTTCAATTCCTCCTGCTTGTTTCCCTGTTCATGTGCATTTGTTAGGCTTTAGAGTCCTGTGTTGCTGTTCTTGAGATCTTCCTTGTGTCTCTCCTCCTACGCTTTTCACTTTCCCTATCCACCATTTCTTTGATTGTTGATCATTATCTCCCTCCCTTCATCCCTAGTTTAAGAGAGTTGTCATCAGGTTGGCCAACCTTTTGGCAGACATTTTTTTAATAGCATGGCATGGATTTCATCTCCCCCTAGCACCTCTTGTTCCTCACAGAGAACTTGTGGTTCTAAGTCTTACACTATCAATGTTACAGTATCAGTCAGAGTTCTGCTGTGGATCTGAGATCAAAAAGCTAACTTTTTATGCCACTACCAGTATTTTGTAAAGTAAAATTAATTTGAAGATTCTTCTTGAAGTGCATTAGCTTCATCAAAAGTCTACATTTTAGTCCAAGTAATCATTGCTGGGATGTTTGTTTGCTCATCAACAGAGAGACATTACTTCATGTCTGAATGATTGTATTAAGTCCATGTTGAGCATCCTAAGAGAGAGACTATAAAATACATACAGTTTCTTCCAGGTTTCCTTCTAACTTGATTCTTTAAAACTAAAATTGTGTTTAAATAAACATCATGTTTATTTTACCTTTGGATTTATGTTGACTAGAACTCAACAAAGATATAATATAAACCTGAGGTCCAGAGAAGATTTTAAAATAAATACTACTTGTGTTGTCCCTACTTGTGCTGGCTCACACAAATTAGATATTCAAAAAGAATCTGGTAATGTAGAATTGTCTTTCCTCAGAATAAAATATTAACAGGAAGCTGGTATAAAGTCAAGGATCATTTGGTAAGACTTTGTAAACAGAAGGTGTCCCATACAGAATTTTCTGCCAGCCTGGATTTAAATACTTTATATACTCTGTAAAATGTATAATGCATATGCTAAACATGCATCTATTTAAATAAACTCTTTTCAATTTTGAGTCGTAAGATAAAAAAAACCTCTCATTTATCCTTCATGTGATTAAACCAGAGTAGAAGAATAGTAAATAACTACAAATGAATAAGATTCTTAATCTACTTCTTATGATGCAAAAATTATGTAAGAAAAATTATTTTGTTGCCCATCAGACAGATTGAATCATAATGTGTATCAAAGTCCTAGGATAACCTGGTAAGTATAACTTTGAAAACAATTATTTATGATCATTGACAGAGTGCTTGAGAAATTATTCTTATGAATCCCATTTATATAGGCAAAAAGAAACACTTCTGAGACCTGTAGAATTATGACATTCAGCAGCTGTTCCACTTTAGCTTAGTTAGCTGGTTGGTTTTCTCACTGTAGGCATGTTGTTTACAAGGTTTCTACCAAATTCTTGAAATTGCTGTAGGCAACTCGGGTGCTGAAGGAGAGAATATCTTAGTTTTCTTCTTTTATTCACATTAAAAAAAGTTTCAACAATCCATTTTCTATTTTAAAGCAATGGATTGATCTGATTTTTTTCAAAAGAGATGCTGATGTACTGATGTATATACAAGTACACGGGTCTTTGGAAACCGAGCATGACCTCAGGCAAAATTCTACTTCCTATTAGTATTTTGATTTGCTAGATAGTTTATCTTTTATCATCAGTCAGTCCTCCCTGTGTTCACAAATATCTTGTTTAGCATACTGAAAAAACAAACAAATAAAAAGCCTTAGAAAAAGGAAAGCACACAAGTGAAGAAAATGCCTGCCTATCTAATGGGAATATCCTTACAGAGAAATAATGATATGAATTAGCAATCAGTTAGTGAGAAGAATGTCAACTAGCAAAAATGTGAAATTACAAAACAGACTTTTGAGCTTACTACCCTGTTTAAGGCTAGAGTTGGTATGTTCTTGTGTGAAATGTTTTTCTCAGAAGAACTGATATGAATTATCTAGGGATTTCCTTTCAAAGCTGTCTCCAAAAGCTCAAAACTAATGTATGAATTTTCCTTCTTGCCCTGATGCAGCTTGTCTTTCTTTAAATACTGTGTAAATGTGTTTCTTAAACAGACAGTGTGGGATTCTTAAAGAGTCATTCAGACAACTTCATTCAAAATTTCTTATAAACAGATGAAAACAGATAGAAGAGTAGTTCACAAAAGAGCATCCTTTGTATTTTGTTTCTTTCATGCCACATGTCTACATGTTACTTCAAATTTCATATCTTTCTTGTAATCATGACCATTTATTCCACAAAAATATTTCATCTATATACCTATATAACTGTATCATTTTATCTATAAACCATGTTATTCACTACTCATGATGTGGAAGTGGTAGCTGAAATATGGAATGTCAATATGACAAAAACAAGGACATTTAATCTTATTCTTAATTCTTCAATCTAGTATTCTTATGGCTGTATGAATTTTTGCATAGTACTCTATGGTTAAAGATAAAAGTAATATTTAGATGTATTTTAAATCTTCTGACATTTAGGGAATTTGAAGGACAACTGGCAGCATAATTTGTTCTTGATTTTCTATGATACTCATGGAATTTACTGATTAGTTTCTGAGGCAAAAAGGGATTTAACAGTTAATAAAATTTGAGGAGAAGTACTTTTATGTTAAAATGTTATATATTATTTCAAATGCAGACTTTTTAAAAATATGTCCTTTGAAAATATAATTTATTAAGTCATACTTCTGAATGTGTCTGGGATTCTTGATCATAACCTGTATTTCTGACAGTGGTAGACAGCAACATGATAATGATTTGAACAAGGGAGTCATACTAGATAGAAAACAGGGACCACTGTGGAGGTAGAGGGACAGAATGTTTTTAATGTGTATATCACCTTAATTCATGCTATTTTCCCCCTTTCCTATGTAAAATATCACTTATTTTCTAGTTTCAAGCTAACAAGCACTGAGACAAAATTCAGACATTTTTTAAAAATACTGGGAAAAGTTGAGTCCTTGACTCAACCTTTTTGAAGCTGAAGTCCTCGGTGTTGATTTATACCTGCTTTGTCAGCAACCTTCAACTTTCTCATGAGAATGTTGGCCTAACTAGTTGCATGTCTTCTCTCGGACTTTTGGTATTTTACTTCATTAAAAAATATCTTTTTTCTTTATTTTATTGCCATGAATATGTCACAGTGGAATATGAGTGATTTCATATGAGGTTAATTTAAATCTGGAGTAGCTGAGAGGAAGGGGGGAGAGAAGGAAAGAAAAAAACCCCACCACAACCAAAAAAAACCCACAAAAAAACACAAAAAACCCCAAGAACTTGAACTTGAACTAGGGACTTGGAACTTGAATTGTGATTTTATTCACTGATTTGAATGGAAACATGTGCAACCTCTACCAAAGAAGTCAAGGGTCATTTCTGGAAACATTAGAATATCCCATATTAGTGTCTTCATTTATGGTGTTATCTATGAGTGTAACAATTCATTTAAAAGACTAAAAGAAGTTTCATGCAGATTATGTCTGTCGTTTGTACAATTGTGAAATGGAATTCCAGTCCTTCTGGAATGTTTGAAATGCCTTTTTGAGAACTGATGGAGTTGTCAGTTTGACATAGATAAGGCAAAAAATAGGGCAGTATGGGCTATGTGAAGTTTCCTGTTAGATCATCTGTCCTGAAGCTTATGATGTGGCCATTATGAGAATTATGCAGCATCTTCCTGTTTTAAGCTGCCAAAAAAACTGTTAGGAAGGCACCTTGCAGTGGAAGACAGCTGCAAAACTATTGGACGTATCTCCATTTATCTTTAATTATTTATTTATTTAGACTTGAAAGCATAGGCTCTTATTTCTTGCCTGTAATTTTGTAATCATAGGATATAACTCTTGTTTAAGTCCCATGCTCTATGAAAATAAATAGGATGATGAATCAGATCTATAAAAGTAGGACTACATTAAACCACAAGAAGGAATGGAAAGAATCATAAGCAATAGGTAGAAAAATAAGAGGCAATCTTTAAATCAAAACCAGAAATCATCCCTATTGACTAAAGTAAACTTATTATATGGGTCATAAAATTGTGCTTGGTTGTATTCTCTCAACTGTAAACATTATTAAACCTTATTTCCAATGATATCTTGAAAAAAACAGTGGAAAAGTTACCTGGAAGATTTTTACAGATTTCAAAGTAAAGCTAGCTCTAGCAGTGATTGATGAATATTTCTTCCTGGAAAGCAGAATTTACATTTCTGTGCAATTAATCTTGCCACTTATCAATCAATTAAACAGAATTATTGAGACAAACCACTGCATTTGTTCATAGTGACCTCAATAAAACATCTATAGCTTAATTATACTTTCTATTTGAGGAGTAAATGGTAACAACAGAAGAGAAACAAAGAGAATATTTGTGTTTATCAGAATCAACAAATCTCTCTTTCTTCTAACTTTACAGGAAATTACCCATAGCTCCTCCATAAATACAATCCAATGGCTTGTTATTTAAACATTTTTATTTCATGACACAAGGAACATTTGATCAGGAAATGATACTTGTTGCTGGTTGGAGTTAATAACAAGGATCTTATATGACAGGAAATTTAATTAGCGCAGTTCAGTAAGAATTATTGAAATATTTTATCTTAAAGAGTTAGAAGCATCAGGAATGCCTTGTGGCATCTGAATGGAATCAGAGAGAAGATTGTTCTGGGAAGAAAAGTCATTATGGCAGGTTGAAAATAGTATCTTCACAGGAAATTGTTGTGCATGAGTTAGACATCATGACCAATGTCAAGCTTTGACCATCACCAAATTGGGTCAGAAGTTCCAGTAGTCCGTATAAAATATCCTCTCTGTAGGTTTAATGTAGGTTAATAAAATCAACATCCAGATTTTCCAGAATGTCCTTCTCCCAGACTGACACAGGCAAGGAAGCAGGGCCTGAGCAGAGGAAGTTCATGCAAAGGGCTGGTAATAAAAATGTATGATATCAATCAGATTAAATAATTGTGTACAAGGAGGAGGATAATTTATTTCTACAGAAGAAGCAAAACCCAGAAGGCACTTATATTGAAAGAAGTCATATGGGAACCTTAGATAGATCTGTCCCTTATGTGCTTTATACTGAGACTGAAGTTTTAGCGACAGGAATGATATAGATGAGTGTGGAACATGCATGTGGATCCTCCTAGGAATGTACAACTATTAGTTTAAGTGCCTAACCTATTTGGAGAAGCAGCAGATCTCCTATATCAGCTCTTGAAGCACAGTATATCATTTCAGCAAGAATAGTGCCTAGGGTGCAACTAGGGGAGCCTTCTTCCATCTACTATAGCCCCCTGTAACATTTATCAACTTGTAATTCTCTGTGTGAGCATGTCATACGGTTAAGGCTCTTTCAAATGCAGTTTCTAGCATCTAATACAATGAAGTGAGCCTGTCATTACACAGTTTGCAAGAGGATTATTCCTAGGGCTCAAAGCCTTGAAGTAATCAAATCAAATAGCAAACCTCAAATGTTAATAAATGTGTATGAAAGTCTGACAAGCAGGCAGTAAGATGTCAAGAGAACTGAGTAGAGAAGTGTATTGTTAATGAAAGGCAGTAAACCGGAGTTAAGTTGCCTTCCTCCAGGGAGCCATTTTAGTGTTGATATATGGTTGATTAATATGGCAAGGATTAAAAAAACAAACAAAACAAAATGGAACAACGGTTAATTGAACATACTGTAGGATTGTCATCTAAGTTTTGACCAACTTGAAAGAACAATACTATGGAAGCAGTGGAAGCTGCTGCCAGAACTGATTTGAGGATGTTCCCTTTAGCGTGGTCCTAATCTAAATAAAGCAGTCTGACAATTCTTCATATGTTAAATTTCATTTTATTGACACTCTTTTGAGTATCTGTGAATTTTGATCACGTTTGCATAGAGAAGGCTTCTCAGCAGAAACAGATGGTCTTTTGGTTGCCCTGCCCTACTAGCCCACAGGAGCCAGCTGATTCTAGGGTCCCTACCAGCTACTTACCAGATTGCTATATAACCTTCTCAATGCTGGGAGAAGTAATCATTAACAGAGAATCTAAGAAGAGATTGTGATTATAGCTGAGGGCTGAAGGTACTTGCTTCATATGTGAGATCAAGTTAACATTTTTTGCAAGTAAACTCACAAAAACAGAAAATCTGATATACATGTTTATCTTTTCTTTTTTCTTTCTCTCTCCCTCCTTTGCTTTCCTATCCCTCTATCTCTTTCCCTTCTACTCCACTCTCCTCCCCCAAAAAAAATTAAATGTGAATGTGTGAGACATTATCAAGATAACTAAATGTTGAAATATTTAATAGTATTTAACGAGAAGGAACAGAAAAGGAAATTCATTCCAAGCACAGAGGACAAATTATATCCCACCCCTGCACCTTTAAATCAGAACAAAGAAACTATCTAAGAGTACCAGAGACCAAGGTCTGGAATTCTCCAGACTCTTGAAGACTAAGATTGAATCTTTGTTTTATTGCTAGTTCTGGCTGGGCTGCCTATGTACTTGTGAACTCTTAATTATGCAATGAAATGCTGGCAGAGAAATCTATTAAGAGATTTTCAGTGTTTTGAAAGCACATTTTCTTAAAAACACATACTCCCATTAGAAGGAAACAGCCTGTGCCTGCCTTCACCCTGCCTGAGTCATTTTAACATCTAGATACACATAAAAGGGTCTTTGCCAGGAGTGACTTATTTCTGCATTGCAGAGAGAAACCTTTAGAAAGCGAATTTTCCTCTTAGTGATTACCAAACCTTCACTAACTTAGAAATTTACAGAGATCTTTCACCAAGGAGAAGTTGCTCATGACATAGATGTCTTATTTGTTCATAATGGATGATGGACCTTGTGTTTAAAGAGTGATATTATAGTAACCTGTTTGTACCCTCTTCTGTGATTCCCCTTTGTCTCCCTGAATAGATTTGTTATGACTTTTTCCAGTGGATATAAACAGTAGCTAATCCTGGCCATTCCCTTCAAAAAAACTATTTTGGGGGTAGTTGCCAGATTGTGCTATTTCAAATGCTTATGTTATTCTCCATAATCTGACTCAGTAGAGCTTCTCCCTGCTTTCAATTAGCTGCTACTTTTCAGGACAGAGGTGACCATATTTTGATAAAGCAGACATGGCATACCAAAGCACATTTGAGGTAAAGACCACATATAAATCTCAGGTATTTGTGTCCTATACCAGAATGTTATAATATTCATAGTGTCTCCAAGGCACAAAAAAGGTGTGTGTTCTGCACACTATAGAGTTGTTAGGATATCCTACTGCAGATTTAGTCTTGGATTTTTATCCAAGATGTAAAACCCTGCAAATTATTGGAAAATTTCTTTAAAAATAAAATGATATTTAAATTAGGTTGCCAGGTAGCTACATTTAAAGACTTTATTTCCAAAGAGGTTTGTACCAGGGCAAAAACTTAGGGACAAACCTAATTTTAGCTATATGACTAAATAGAAGGCAAATTGGAGAGAAATAGGAAAATCAGTCTAGGCTTATTCCAAGCATAAGTACAGGCAGAGGGGAGAAACACAGCTAGTGTTGATAGACTATTTTTTGTTCATATATACCTTCACCTTGATCAATGATACGGAATGTAACTAATATACCAGTAGATTTTTTTCTTCTTATGCATCTGTACATTTTTATACTTGAAATTAAAACATTTGGACTTTATACCTCATATCCTTTGGATATGGTTTTCTATTTAATTCAGAGTCTTTTGCCAATAGGGTGCACCAAAAGCTTCTTGGGAACTTGAGGGAAAATTTCTTGATGGGGAGGGTGCTAGAGCCCTGGTACAGGCTGCCCAGAGAGGCTCCTTGTGGAGTCTCCTTCTCTGGAGATCTTCCCAACCCGCCTGGATTCACCCTGTGCCCCGTGCTCTGGGTGTCCCTGCTGGAGCAGGGGGTTGGACTAGATGGTCTCTAGAGACCCCTGCCAACCTCAACCGCCTGTGATTCTGTGACTTTAGGTCTTAGTCCATAGCTACGCAAATGTCCTATACAAAAGAGATAGATACTCTTTTTTGACCATTCCTTTGCAATTATTGTAGCATTAGACAAAAATACTCCCCTTTCAGGAAAAAAACATACCATCAGTATAGTTTTATTTGCTTTTGTTTTAATGAAGTTACGTAGAGGTACAAAATAATGAGGATAACATTAAAGGAGTGCATAGTCTGTAGAATTGTAAAAATAATAAAGAGTCAGGATTTGAGGAATGATTATCAGAAAAGAGCTATGACTGTTGTAAACACAGTTAATGGACGGCACTACATAATAACCAACTTCTGCTTAAAAAGCAGTAGGCGTTTCAACGTTGTAATTTAAATTATTCAGCCTTGTTTACTTCCCTTATTAATGCTTTCTGTATTCATCCTGAAAAATGAATAAACATCTTTTAAAAAGACAAATAGGAAAGTAATAGCTGGCCATTTAATTATCCATCCTAAATGGGAATCTGTGATGAGATTTAAGTGTTTCCATTTGTTAAATATAGTGGGTTTTTTTCTTGCTGTTCAAAATAGCTTCTTTATGTTGAGATTAGTTATTCAAAGAGTCTGTCTGAGAAAGAAAGATGCTTGTCCTAGAAGCTGTATGTTTCCTACTGTTTTGGATAATGCCACTTGAATGGCATTTTCCTTGAAAATGAGAAGTATCCCAATGTATTTCATCAAGAATCTGTGGTTTCCAGCTTTCCTAGAAGACGATTCTAGGGCTGAGTTTGCTAACCAGTTTTAGAGGTTGGTTGGAGCAGACTCTGGTAATGTGCAGTAAAGAAAGAAAAAATGATAATTTCTGTAATGGAATCCCTCTATCTCCTCTTATTAAATGAGTTTGCATTTTCTTGTTCTACCCTAGTTTAGAGGTGGATTAAAAACATCCCTTTCTTCTCTTCAGGTTTATGCACATTTCTTACAAGTTTCCTAGATTTTCTTCTCTCAGATTCCCCCTCCTTCTCTGCATCCTAAAGTTAAGGAATTTCGGTGTGTCTCTGCTTTTCTTTTATGCAATGCATTACAGATTCTTGACTGGCAGACTTTAATTAACGGCTATAACAATTCCTTCTTGAGATTGCCTAATTCATTTCTAGGTTCATCACATTTCATGAATGTAAAGGGTTTCTACAACCTAGAATGTGTTCCTAAGTTTCTTCCCCCATTTTGAAATATACTACATTTTTGTTTGCTTGTTGGCTGTCCTGTTTTCTTGCTTTTGACTTTCACAGGACTCTTTTCTGTGTCTTACTGCTAGCAGGTAAGATGTCTTTGTATTGTAGGAGAACAAAATATTTAAGTCTCTTTGTCTCTTTGTCTTTACCTTTTCTGCTCAGATGCTTATATTTATTTCCTCATTCCTTGAAAACATGCTGTAGTAATATTACTTAGAATAAAGCTAATTAAAATAAAGTCTTGAGGGAAAATGCACCCAAATTATTTCCTGATCTTATGAACCAATTCGTTATCTTTCCTGTCTTGTTTATTTCTATATTTATGGCATAGGGAGCTCCTGACTATGTTCAAGATGCGTATGTCTAACATTATTCATGCGGGGAGCAGTTTGAATAGTAAAGAAGTAGATTTGGGGAGCAGACTACCTGAAAATATATCTAACTTGGGCTTATACTGGTATTAAAAGGTAATATTTCTTATATTGGTATTAAAAGGTTATATTTCTCTAATGTTACTGGTTGTAAATGGAGACTGAAGCTTGCAAGTTGAGAACATCTCTAAAAATATTACCTTATTCTGTGTTTGAAAATACTCCTTACAGCTGTTAGCTATCATAAAATTCTATACAACTCACTTTCTGTACTTTGTATAGCACAGTTCTGCTTGCCTTATAGTGCTTAGTACACTCAGTTCTGAAAAGTTTCACTTTTTTTTTTGTTTTGGTTGTCTTTAGGTCAATATGTGGCTCCTTCATACTCCAGTTCCTTTTAGCATTACTTCAAGAATTGTTTTTCCAAATCTCTCTAAAGATACTATGTAAAACTATGTAGACTATGGAGTTAGGGAAAAAAATAAAAGAAAAATTAAAAAGAAATTAACCATATATCTCACTTTGCGGAGGAGGAAATGTCCCTCAGTCTGAATTTGAATACCAGACTAAAGGGTCTATTAGAGCACATTTGTTCTATTTCGGACTCACAGTGTAAATTTGAAACACCATCACTAACTAAAATAAGAAATCCCAGACAAACAAATTGAAAACGTTTTGCGTCTTGTATACATATATTATATGAATTGATCCAAAAAGAGAAAGATTACCTTATTCTAGTTCTTTCTTCTTGTACTTATGACCTTAGATAAACAAGAAAAAGAGAACACAGACTTACTCTTAAGTAACTAGCACACCGAATTGGGAGGTTGAATACCTTCACCCAGGGACTACCTTCTCCGCAACAGTACAAAGCGAATTTTGTTAGAACTGACAGTTTTAAGTCAGATACATTTAAACTATAAATTTTGAAGTTTGTTCCCAAAACGTGGATGGTCAAGATATTCCTTGGAGTACAGAGTATAGGAGGAGAGAAAAAGAAAATAAAAACACAGAAAAATCCAAATGTAATCCTGCAGAAAGAAACTAAAAAAAAAAAAAGAAATTAAAAAAAAGACAAAATAATTCATGTGATCTGAAATTGTTCTTTGCTAAAAGGATGAATTCATCTAGCAGACTTCCATCTTTATTCATTTAAGTTATATTTTCCTGCCACTGAACCAAGAAATCAGGTTTTTGCACTGCTCTTGTCCATTAGCCCTTGTCCCCATTATCCAAATGAATAATGTCCATTATCCCTTTTGGTACCTTGCAAATCTTGACCTGAAATGAGGAGAGAGGTTTCTTTGTGGGGAGAGAGATATTTCTGCTCTTCTTAAGAAAAGGACCCACATTGCAAAGCCACAAGGGAAATCAGACACCTGCAGAGACTGGCTGAAGAGGACTTTCATTCCCCTCAGACTATGGCTTTCGAGTGATCCTACCTGTAACCAGGAGCACCTGTTTTGTGCCACGATCATCTCCCTCAGTGGAGACATGCCGTCTGCAAACACTGCTGCAGTACTGCTATTTATTTTAACTTGTTTTTCCTGCTTCCGAGAGCTGCTGGAGATACGTTGCTCTTCCCATTAGATACCTCTACAGAAAAAACATCAAATATAATTTTGCATACCCCGTCCAATAACTGGTTTTCAAATCATTCTCTATCAGTCATAGAGAATATCTATGACTTTTTTTTTTCTTTTTATGTTTAGTCATGTGATGACCAGACTAACCCTGAAAATGTGACACACTGAAACCTTATGAGGTGAAAGACATTGATGAGATTGTTGTCTGCTTGTAGAGCTCTGCTGTGCTGGAAGGGTAAGAAATTCCAGATACTAATTTTAACTGAGCTTGAATGTTCTACTTGGTATCAAGTTCTTGAGTGTTATTATGATTTGAAAGTATTTTTGCAGAGGGACCAGCTACCCCATTCAAGTCAGTGTGGTTGTTCCTGAAGGATGTACGGCTTGGGTTGTGTCTTACTCCAGGATCAGCTCCCTCAGCTTTCCGCTGACAGCACAGCAAATATGGGAGGATTAAGGAAGATTCACAGGGGCTTCACCTGTCTGCACTGGATGACAAGTGAACAGGCAGGAACAGACAGTGAGGTACTCAAGAAAAATCTCAGCACACCACAATGGGAAAAAATTAAATAAAGAAAGAACATTTCCTGAGCACTCTGTTTTCCATCAATGAATTCCTTGCCTGCAATTTCACAAAGAGGAAAAGGATCCTACTGTGCACTTTCCATAAATATGTAGAAACCAATTGAAGAACTTTACAAGGATTTTCAAAATAAATGACACTGACATCTGACTGGCATTGAAAATCACTCTGAAAATGTTCTTTAGTATTATTATACTAAGATACCACAGCTATGCATTCAGCTGAAGCCCTTAAGTTCAGCTTTCCCATTTACAATATAGTTTAAAAGGCAAGGTAAAAGAATAAAATTAGATCTTGTCAAGGACTGGAATTTTTATTTCCTGGAAAGATCTGACATAATGATTTCTTTATGTTTTTTAACCAAGACAAAGGAAAAAAAGATCCCACTGAAAATATTATGCATAAGATATCAATAATATTACCTCATAGTCCTTTTTTAGTTCAAATTGGACAGATTTGGACCAATTTATATGGGTCCAAATCTCTAGAGAGATCCTAATTTTCAGTTGATTTTAGCTTGTTGGATTACCTGCTTGATACCCTGTTGCAGTATCAGAATCAGTCTGTACCACAGCAGTAGATGGTCCAATCTGATCAGAAACATCGGTTGGTGGCATCAGTATTTTATTTGCTGAGTTTATATGTTAAGCCCCTACTTTCAAATTCTTAATTTCTTGTTTAATGACTGCTTAATAAGTCATTCTTTTCAATGAATTCAAAAAAGATCAGTGATCTTTTTGCACTTTTTTAGCAAAAGTAAAAAAAAAAAAAATCAATAGATATCTTTTGCTAGCATAATGTGTTTGCCTTCCTTAAATTTAATGGTTTGCATTAAATGGTCTTTCATTTTGCGACTGTTTGGTTGTTTGGCATAGTTTCCTTGGCTATCATCTAAATGGTTTTAAAAATATGTATTTTTGGATGATCAGAAATAAGTGAATCTTCCACTTTCATATCTCAGACTTAAATCTCTACAAATAAAAAATTGTCCTCCCGATTGCTGCACCTGGAATCACTGAGACTCAAATTTAAAGATATTTTCCTGAGAGATTAAATATATCGTGGAGGAGTTACTTAGGTTGCTTAGGTTTTCCACAGATTTTCTTTTTTTACCTTGGATAACATGTTTGTGCTGTGGTAATTCTGGCGTGTTGTTGAAAGCTCCTGTATCCCACTGTTCTGGAATAAAGCACAGACAGACATGGGGCTAAAACGGCCACCTTGTCTCCTAAACAAACTTCTTAGATCACTATAGTATGCTATAATTTACCTCTTCTATAGAGGTGTCCATTGGCTAAATATCTATAGTGTGAAATAAAATTTATGATGAAATATTGCACAGAAGATAGTGGCAAAAAAAGGAAACTGGAACTAAAGGACTAATTTATTTTAGTAATAATTCCTTCTTGTTTGGAGTCTGCCACTTGCCTAGGCTAGTTTGGTAGAGTATTAGATCACAAGGATATTAAGCCTTAAATAATATGGATTTTCTGCCATATATTTATTTGTGCTTTTTCTATTGCTGGTGGAACTTGAGCAATGAAAGGTGTAAGGAATGGCTAAAAGATGCAGAACATCAATAACAGATCAGAATACTTGCTTGAAAGACACGATGTAGAATTTCTTAATACCGCTTTATTAAAAATTGGGCAGACTTTCCAAAAGAGCTGAGCTACTGAGCCAGCGTGCCAATAATTCTGACTACTAACTAACTGCTAGTCACCACTCTGATAACACTTACTAACACTACTGTTACCTTAATAACACTAATACTGTCCCTATTTTGAGACCCTTTTGGAAATACACGGAGAGCTCTTTAAAATCACAGTTCTGCCAGATATATGAAAAAAATGCACTCATAGTATTTACTAATTCAAAATTATAAACAGAAAATAAACAAACAGAGCCCTCAAACCATGACTTGAACCATGATAGGAATTAATAAACAGGTACTTTACAAAGGTGATTGTTACAGCTGTAACACGCCTTAGAAATTCTGGAACAGAGGAGAAGAAAATAATTCTGCATTCAGTGCCATTAGTTTAATTATTCATAAGTGCTTTCGTCTGCATATAATAGGCACATTTGCTTTGCTGATTAAGTATTCTTTTTTCCCTCTAATTGAAGAATTACTCCTAATACAGAAATACTCTGTGCAAAGTGTTTTTTTTTGTTTGTTTGTTTTTTTTTTTTAAGCAAAAGTGGTATGGCTGTACATCCCCTTCCATATATCTTCTTGAGAATATAAACAACATTTGGAGAAGAAATTATTGTCTCTGTACCAGTAGCTCCTGAAGTGGTCCAGGTCCGTGTGCCTGGAACAGACGGGAACTGCCCAGGGAGAGACCAGGGCAGATGTCTATTACGTTTCTTCTGCACTGAGGTGCTCAGGTTTCCTGGCACTGCTGCTCCTGGGAAAAATCCATGTTTCATGGGTGATTCTGGCAAATAAAGAAGAGCATTTGTAAAACAAACCCAATAGCAGTAACTTTGCCTTTTTATTCCTTCCAATCTAAGAAACCTTTCTGATTCAATTTTAAGTTCATTTCTAGGTCATTTTTACTAACCCCTGTATTTTTATGATGTGAAGCACTCTTTTGGAAGCGACAGAAGCTGGTATTGCTTTTCAGGATGACTGGCTGTGAGCTTCTGTCATATGTCACGGAGACTTTAATGATATATGAGATTTTCACTGGGAAGAAATATTCATAATTCAATAATTACATTACAATATGAGTTTCTGAAGTTTTAGGAGGAAACTTTTCTTCTAAACGTGTGTAGACCTGTGTGATGAACCCTGTGAGGGAGACAAACCTGGGGATTGAGTGTTGTCACAGATCGAGTGGTGGGGGGGGTGAATGGCACAATGCATTTTACGCGTATGAAAGAGTGCTGGCTTTTATTGATATGGACAAGGGTTCCATGAGATTCTGTGGCATGATCACTTCTTATTTACCTCATGCGGTACAAGATAGTACATGGTACAGAATACCAAAGACACCCCCCCGTAGAGTCACGAGTTTCAGATCGGACCCCCTTTCTTTCCAGACTCCTTCTGAGAGGAGTCTGGCTGTGGCTGGATCCAATCCTAGTCCCAGACCTGGTCAACGTTATATGCCTAAGGGATTTTGTGCACAGTTCCATCAGTAAAGTTTTCAAGTTCAAAAAGAGACAGTGTGATACAGTCACTTACCACAGATCTGTAGTGGGAAGAATCTCTCAGCCCCGAGGAGTATCCTTGAGAGGTTCTCTGCTCAAGGGGAGATCTTGGAGTGCAGCTCACTGCAATGTAAGGAGAGCTCAATGGGCTCTTGGGTTGTCCCCATATTTATGGGATAATATGTTTGACTTGATCTCTCCATCAGGATAGGGCCATCAGCACTGTTATTGGTGGTTAATGTCTTAGTAGGGGAAGAAATCAGGGAGGCAACTACCAGGATCAGATATTGTGGTGGTTAAGGGCTGCGCTGCCATCCAGAGGGACCTGGACAGACTGGACAACTGGGCGGAGAGAAACCTCATGAAGTTCAACAAG